>JABCMI010000164.1:0-190076 GCA_026261945.1 Hirschfeldia incana | reverse complement strand
CCTCACAACTCCTATGAGATTTCTACAATATAGAGGTGATTCTACACTAATTAATGACTTAAAATCAGGCTTCTTACATCTGGATTCATCCTGGTTTGCCAAGAATAATGAAGGTATTGCCATAAGTCCAAACAGGATAAAGCGGAGTAACATGATGAGAAAGTGGGATATATTGTTCTCACAACTCCTATAAGATTTCTACAATATATGGGTGATTCTACACTGATTAATGACTTAAAAAAACTTCTTACATCTAGATTCACCATGATATGCAAAGACCCATGAAGATATTGCCATATGTCCAAATAGGATATACTAAGAATCATGAAGATATTGCCATATGTCCAAACAATATAAGTAGGTGTAATATGATGAGAAAGTGGGATATCTTGTTCCTTGCAATTCATATGAGATTTCTACAATATAGGGGTGATTCTGCCTTGATTAATGATTGAAAAGAAAGCTTCTCTCATCTGGATTCATCCTGATTTGCCAAAAATCATGAAGATATTGCCATATGTCCAAACATGATCAACTGGAGTAACCTGATGAGAAAGTGAGATATATTATTCCTCACAACTCCTATGAGATTTCTACAATATAGGGGTGATTCTACACTGATTAATGACTTAAAAGCAATATTCTTACATCTTTATGCATCTAGATTTGCCAAGAATCATGAAGATATTGACATATGTCCAAACATGATAAGCTGGTGTAACATGATGAGAAAGTGGGATATGTTGTTCCTCACAACTCCTATGAGATTTCTACAATATAACGATGATTCTACACTGATTAATAACTCATAAGAAAGCTTCTAACTTCAGGATTCATCTTGGTTTGCCAAGAATCATGAAGGTATTGCCATATGTCCAAATAGGATAAACTGGAGTAACCTGATGAGAAAGTGGGATATCTTGTTCCTCACAACTCTTATGAGATTTCTACAATATATGGGTGATTCTAAACTGATTAATGACTTAAAAGCAATATTCTTACATCTTGATGAATCCTGATTTGCCAAGAATCATGAAGATATTGACATATGTCCAAATAGGATAAGCTGGTGTAACATGATGAGAAAGTGAGATATATTGTTCCCACAACTCCTATGAGATTTCAACAATATAAGCGTGATTCTGCACTGATTAAGCAAGATTTTTACATCTGGATTCATCCTTATTTGCCAAGAATCATGAATATATTGCCATATGTCCAAATAGGATAAGCCGGAGTAACATGATGAGAAAATGGGATATCTTGTTCCTCACAACCTATGTGATTTATACAATATGGGGGTGATTCTACACTGATTAATGACTTCAAAGAAGGATTCTTACATTTGGATTCATCCTGATTTGCCAAGATTAATGAAGATATTGTCATATGTCCAAACAGGATAAGATGGTGAAACATGATGAGAAAGTGGGATATCTTGTTCCTCACAACTCCTATGAGATTTCTATAATATAGGGGTGATTCTACTCTGATTAATAACTTAAAAGAAATCTTCTTACATCTGGATTAATCCTGATCTGCTAAGAATAATGAAGTAATTTCCATATGTCCAAACAGGATAAGCCGGAGTAACATGATGAGAAAGTGAGATATCTTGTTCCTCACAACTCCTATGTAATTTCTACAATTTAGGGGTGATTCTACACTGACTATTGATTTAGAATCAAGCTTCTTACATCTGGATTCATCCTGATTTGCCAAGATTAATGAAGATATTGCCATATGTCCAAACAGGATTAGCTGGTGTTACATGATGAGAAAGTGGGATATCTTGTTCCTCACAACTCCTATGAGATTTCTACAATATAGAGGTGATTCTACACTAATTAATGACTTAAAATCAAGCTTCTTACATATGGATTCATCCTGGTTTGCCAAGAATCATGAAGGTATTGCCATAAGTCCAAAGAGGATAAAATGGAGTAACATGATGAGAAAGTGGGATATATTGTTCCTCATAACTCCTATAAGATTTCTACAATATATGGGTGATTCTACACTGATTAATGACTTAAAAAAACTTCTTACATCTAGAATCCTGATATGCAAAGACCCATGAAGATATTGCCGTATGTCCAAATAGGATAAACTTGAGTAACTTGATGAGAAAGTGGGATATCTTGTTCCAACTCCTATGTAATTTCTAAAATTTAGGGGTGATTCTACACTGACTATTGACTTAAAATCAAGCTTCTTACATCTGGATTCATCCTGATTTGCCAAGATTAATGAAGATATTGCCATATGTCCAAACAGGATTAGCTAGTGTTACATGATGAGAAAGTGGGATATCTTGTTCCTCACAACTCCTATGAGATTTCTACAATATAGAGGTGATTCTACACTAATTAATGACTTAAAATCAGGCTTCTTACATCTGGATTCATCCTGGTTTGCCAAGAATCATGAAGGTATTGCCATAAGTCCAAACAGGATAAAGCGGAGTAACATGATGAGAAAGTGGGATATATTGTTCTCACAACTCCTATAAGATTTCTACAATATATGGGTGATTCTACACTGATTAATGACTTAAAAAAACTTCTTACATCTAGATTCACCCTGATATGCAAAGACCCATGAAGATATTGCCATATGTCCAAATAGGATATACTAAGAATCATGAAGATATTGCCATATGTCCAAACAATATAAGTAGGTGTAATATGATGAGAAAGTGGGATATCTTGTTCCTTGCAATTCATATGAGATTTCTACAATATAGGGGTGATTCTGCCTTGATTAATGATTGAAAAGAAAGCTTCTCTCATCTGGATTCCTCCTGATTTGCCAAAAATCATGAAGATATTGCCATATGTCCAAACATGATCAACTGGAGTAACCTGATGAGAAAGTGAGATATATTATTCCTCACAACTCCTATGAGATTTCTACAATATAGGGGTGATTCTACACTGATTAATGACTTAAAAGCAATATTCTTACATCTTTATGCATCTAGATTTGCCAAGAATCATGAAGATATTGACATATGTCCAAACATGATAAGCTGGTGTAACATGATGAGAAAGTGGGATATCTTGTTCCTCACAACTCCTATGAGATTTCTACAATATAGGGATGATTCTACACTGATTAATAACTCATAAGAAAGCTTCTAACTTCAGGATTCATCTTGGTTTGCCAAGAATCATGAAGGTATTGCCATATGTCCAAATAGGATAAACTGGAGTAACCTGATGAGAAAGTGGGATATCTTGTTCCTCACAACTCTTATGAGATTTCTACAATATATGGGTGATTCTAAACTGATTAATGACTTAAAAGCAATATTCTTACATCTGGATGAATCCTGATTTGCCAAGAATCATGAAGATATTGACATATGTCCAAATAGGATAAGCTGGTGTAACATGATGAGAAAGTGAGATATATTGTTCCCACAACTCCTATGAGATTTCAACAATATAAGCGTGATTCTGCACTGATTAAGCAAGATTTTTACATCTGGATTCATCCTTATTTGCCAAGAATCATGAATATATTGCCATATGTCCAAATAGGATAAGCCGGAGTAACATGATGAGAAAATGGGATATCTTGTTCCTCACAACCTATGTGATTTATACAATATGGGGGTGATTCTACACTGATTAATGACTTCAAAGAAGGATTCTTACATTTGGATTCATCCTGATTTGCCAAGATTAATGAAGATATTGTCATATGTCCAAACAGGATAAGATGGTGAAACATGATGAGAAAGTGGGATATCTTGTTCCTCACAACTCCTATGAGATTTCTATAATATAGGGGTGATTCTACTCTGATTAATAACTTAAAAGAAATCTTCTTACATCTGGATTAATCCTGATCTGCTAAGAATAATGAAGTAATTTCCATATGTCCAAACAGGATAAGCCGGAGTAACATGATGAGAAAGTGAGATATCTTGTTCCTCACAACTCCTATGTAATTTCTACAATTTAGGGGTGATTCTACACTGACTATTGATTTAGAATCAAGCTTCTTACATCTGGATTCATCCTGATTTGCCAAGATTAATGAAGATATTGCCATATGTCCAAACAGGATTAGCTGGTGTTACATGATGAGAAAGTGGGATATCTTGTTCCTCACAACTCCTATGAGATTTCTACAATATAGAGGTGATTCTACACTAATTAATGACTTAAAATCAAGCTTCTTACATATGGATTCATCCTGGTTTGCCAAGAATCATGAAGGTATTGCCATAAGTCCAAAGAGGATAAAATGGAGTAACATGATGAGAAAGTGGGATATATTGTTCCTCATAACTCCTATAAGATTTCTACAATATATGGGTGATTCTACACTGATTAATGACTTAAAAAAACTTCTTACATCTAGAATCCTGATATGCAAAGACCCATGAAGATATTGCCGTATGTCCAAATAGGATAAACTTGAGTAACTTGATGAGAAAGTGGGATATCTTGTTCCAACTCCTATGTAATTTCTAAAATTTAGGGGTGATTCTACACTGACTATTGACTTAAAATCAAGCTTCTTACATCTGGATTCATCCTGATTTACCAAGATTAATGAAGATATTGCCATATGTCCAAACAGGATTAGCTAGTGTTACATGATGAGAAAGTGGGATATCTTGTTCCTCACAACTCCTATGAGATTTCTACAATATAGAGGTGATTCTACACTAATTAATGACTTAAAATCAGGCTTCTTACATCTGGATTCATCCTGGTTTGCCAAGAATCATGAAGGTATTGCCATAAGTCCAAACAGGATAAAGCGGAGTAACATGATGAGAAAGTGGGATATATTGTTCTCACAACTCCTATAAGATTTCTACAATATATGGGTGATTCTACACTGATTAATGACTTAAAAAAACTTCTTACATCTAGATTCACCCTGATATGCAAAGACCCATGAAGATATTGCCATATGTCCAAATAGGATATACTAAGAATCATGAAGATATTGCCATATGTCCAAACAATATAAGTAGGTGTAATATGATGAGAAAGTGGGATATCTTGTTCCTTGCAATTCATATGAGATTTCTACAATATAGGGGTGATTCTGCCTTGATTAATGATTGAAAAGAAAGCTTCTCTCATCTGGATTCATCCTGATTTGCCAAAAATCATGAAGATATTGCCATATGTCCAAACATGATCAACTGGAGTAACCTGATGAGAAAGTGAGATATATTATTCCTCACAACTCCTATGAGATTTCTACAATATAGGGGTTATTCTACACTGATTAATGACTTAAAAGCAATATTCTTACATCTTTATGCATCTAGATTTGCCAAGAATCATGAAGATATTGACATATGTCCAAACATGATAAGCTGGTGTAACATGATGAGAAAGTGGGATATCTTGTTCCTCACAACTCCTATGAGATTTCTACAATATAGGGATGATTCTACACTGATTAATAACTCATAAGAAAGCTTCTAACTTCAGGATTCATCTTGGTTTGCCAAGAATCATGAAGGTATTGCCATATGTCCAAATAGGATAAACTGGAGTAACCTGATGAGAAAGTGGGATATCTTGTTCCTCACAACTCTTATGAGATTTCTACAATATATGGGTGATTCTAAACTGATTAATGACTTAAAAGCAATATTCTTACATCTTGATGAATCCTGATTTGCCAAGAATCATGAAGATATTGACATATGTCCAAATAGGATAAGCTGGTGTAACATGATGAGAAAGTGAGATATATTGTTCCCACAACTCCTATGAGATTTCAACAATATAAGCGTGATTCTGCACTGATTAAGCAAGATTTTTACATCTGGATTCATCCTTATTTGCCAAGAATCATGAATATATTGCCATATGTCCAAATAGGATAAGCCGGAGTAACATGATGAGAAAATGGGATATCTTGTTCCTCACAACCTATGTGATTTATACAATATGGGGGTGATTCTACACTGATTAATGACTTCAAAGAAGGATTCTTACATTTGGATTCATCCTGATTTGCCAAGATTAATGAAGATATTGTCATATGTCCAAACAGGATAAGATGGTGAAACATGATGAGAAAGTGGGATATCTTGTTCCTCACAACTCCTATGAGATTTCTATAATATAGGGGTGATTCTACTCTGATTAATAACTTAAAAGAAATCTTCTTACATCTGGATTAATCCTGATCTGCTAAGAATAATGAAGTAATTTCCATATGTCCAAACAGGATAAGCCGGAGTAACATGATGAGAAAGTGAGATATCTTGTTCCTCATAACTCCTATGTAATTTCTACAATTTAGGGGTGATTCTACACTGACTATTGATTTAGAATCAAGCTTCTTACATCTGGATTCATCCTGATTTGCCAAGATTAATGAAGATATTGCCATATGTCCAAACAGGATTAGCTGGTGTTACATGATGAGAAAGTGGGATATCTTGTTCCTCACAACTCCTATGAGATTTCTACAATATAGAGGTGATTCTACACTAATTAATGACTTAAAATCAAGCTTCTTACATATGGATTCATCCTGGTTTGCCAAGAATCATGAAGGTATTGCCATAAGTCCAAAGAGGATAAAATGGAGTAACATGATGAGAAAGTGGGATATCTTGTTCCTCACAACTCCTATGAGATTTCTACAATATTGAGGTGATTCTACACCAATTAATGACTTATAATCAAACTTCTTACATCTGGATTCATCCTGGTTTGCCCAGAATCATGAAGGTATTGCCATAAGTCCATACAGGACAAAATGGAGTAAAATGATGAGAAAGTGAGATATATTGTTCCTCACAACTCCTATAAGACTTCTTACATCTAGATTCATCCTGATATGCAAAGACCCATGAAGATATTGCCATATGTCCAAACAGGATAACTAGGTGTAATATGATGAGAAAATGGATATCTTGTTCCTTGCAACTCATATGAGATTTCTACAATATAGGGGTGATTCTGCATTGATTAATGACTGAAGAGAAAGCTTCTTTCATCTGGATTCATCCTGATTTGCCAAAAATCATAAAGATATTGCCATATTTCCAAACATTATCAACTGGAGTAACCTGATGAGAAAGTGAGATATCTTGTTCCTCACAACTCCTATGAGATTTCTACAATATAGGGGTGATTCTACACTGATTAATGACTTAAAAGAAATATTCTTACATCTTGATGCATCCTGATTTTCCAAGAATCATGAAGATATTGACATATGTCCAAACAGGATAAGCTGGTCTAACATGATGAGAAAGTGGGATATCTTGTTCCTCACAACTCCTATGAGATTTCTACAATATAGGGATGATTCTACACTGATTAATAACTCATAAGAAAGCTTCTAACTTCAGGATTCATCCTGGTTTGCTAAGAATCATGAAGGTATTGCCATATGTCCAAATAGAATAAACTAGAGTAACCTGATGAGAAAGTGGGATATCTTGTTCCTCACAACTCTTATGAGATTTCTACAATATATGGGTGATTCTAAACTGATTAACGACTTAATAGTAAGTTTCTTACATCTGTATTCATCCTTATTTGCCAAGAATCATGAAGATATTGTCATATGTCCAAATATGGTAAACTGGAGTAACATGATGAGAAAATGAGATATATTGTTCCCACAACTCCTATGAGATTTCTACAATATAAGCGTGATTCTGCACTGATTAAGCAAGATTTTTACATCTGGATTCACCCTTATTTGCCAAGAATCATGAATATATTGCCATATGTCCAAAGAGGATAAGCCGGAGTAACATGATGAGAAAATGGGATATCTTGTTCCTCACAATTCCTATGTGATTTATACAATATAAGGGTGATTCTACACTGATTAATGACTTCAAAGAAGGATTCTTACATTTGGATTCATCCTGATTTGCCAAGATTAATGAAGATATTGTCATATGTCCAAACATGATAAGATGGTAAAACATGATGAGAAAGTGGGATATCTTGTTCCTCACAACTCCTATGAGATTTCTATAATATAGGGGTGATTCTACTCTGATTAATAACTTAAAAGAAATATTCTTACATCTGGATTAATCCTGATCTGCTAAGAAAAATGAAGTAATTGCCATATGTCCAAACAGGATAAGCCGGAGTAACATGATGAGAAAGTGGGATATCTTGTTCCTCACAACTCCTATGAGATTTCTACAATATAGGGGTGATTCTACACTGATTAATGACTTAAAATCAAGCTTTTTACATCTGTATTTATCCTGATTTACCAAGAATCATGAAGATATTGCCATATGTCCAAACATGATAAACTGGAGTAACCTGATGAGAAAGTTGGATATCTTGTTCCTCACAACTCCTATGAGATTTCTACAATATAGGGGTGATTCTCTAAAGATTAATGTCTCAGAAGAAAGCTTCTAGCTTCTGGCTTCATCATGGTTTGCCAAGAATCATGAAAGTATTGCAATATTTCCAAACATGACAAACTTGAGTAACTTGATGAGAAAGTGGGATATCTTGTTCCAACTCTTATGTAATTTCTAAAATTTAGGGGTGATTCTACACTGACTATTGACTTAAAATCAAGCTTCTTACATCTGGATTCATCCTGATTTGCCAAGATTAATGAAGATATTGCCATATGTCCAAACAGGATTAGCTGGTGTTACATGATGAGAAAGTGGGATATCTTGTTCCTCACAACTCCTATGAGATTTCTACAATATAGAGGTGATTCTACACTAATTAATGACTTAAAATCAAGCTTCTCACATCTGGATTCATCCTGGTTTGCCAAGAATCATGAAGGTATTGCCATAAGTCCAAAGAGGATAAAATGGAGTAACATGATGAGAAAGTGGGATATATTGTTCCTCATAACTCCTATATGATTTCTACAATATATGGGTGATTCTACACTGATTAGTGACTTAAAAAAACTTCTTACATCTAGATTCATCCTGATATGCAAAGACCCATGAAGGTATTGCCATATGTCCAAATAGGATAAACTTGAGTAACCTGATGACAAAGTGGGATATCTTGTTCCTCACAACTACTATGAGATTTCTACAATATAAGGGTGATTCTACACTGATTAATGACTTATAAGAAAGCTTCTTATATCGGAATTCATCCTGATATGCCAAGAACCATGAAGATATTGCCACATGTCCAAACAGGATAAGCCGGTGTAACATGATGAGAAAGTGGGATATTTTGTTCCTCACAACTCCTATGAGATTTCTACAGTATAGGGGTTATTGTGCATTGATTAATGACTTAAAACCAAGCTTCTTGCATTTGGATTCATCCTGGTTTGCCAAAAATCATGAAGATATTGCAATATGTCTAAACAGAATAAACTGGAGTAACCTGATGAGAAAGTGGGATATCTTGTTCCTCAAAACTCCTATGAGATTTCTACAATATATGGGTTATTCTACACTGATGAATGACTTATAAGAAATATTCTTACATCTGGATTCATCCTGATATGCCAAGAACCATGAAGATATTGCCATATGTCCAAATAGGATAAGCCGGTGTAACATGATGAGAAAGTGGGATATCTTGTTCCTCGCAACTCCTATGAGATTTCTACAATATATGGGTGATTCTGCATTGATTAATGACTTAAAACCAAGCTTCTTTCATCTGGATTCATCCTGGTTTGCCAAAAATCATGAAGATATTGCAATATGTCTAAACATGATAAACTGGAGTAACCTGATGAGAAAGTGGGATATCTTTTTGCTCACAACTCCTATGAGATTTCTACAATATATGGGTGATTATACACTGGTTAATGACTTAAAGCAAGCTTCTTACATCTGGATTCATCCTGATTTTCCAAGAATCATGAAGATATTGACATATGTCGAAAAAGGATAAGCCGATGTAACATGACGAGAAAGTGGGATAACCTGTTCCTCACAACTCCAATGAGATTTGTACAATATATGGGTGATTATACACTGATTAATGTCTTAAAGCAAGCTTCTCACTTCTGGATTCATCCTGGTTTGCCAAGAATCATGAAGATATTGCCATATGTCCAAACAGGATAAATTGGAGTAACCTGATGAGAAAGTGAGATATCTTGTTCATCATAACTCCTATGAGATTTCTACAATATAGGGGTTATTTTACACTGACTAATGACTCAGAAAAGATCTTATAACTTCTGGATTCATCCTGGTTTGCCAAGAATCATGAAAGTATTGCCATATGTCCAAACAAGATAAACTGGAGTAACTTGATGATAAAGTGGGATATCTTGATCCTCATAACTCCCATGTGATTTCTACAATATAGGGGTGATTCTACACTGATTACTGACTTAAAAACAAGCTTCTTACATCTTGATTCACCCTGGTTTGCCAAGAATCATGAAGGTATTGCCATATGTCCAAACAGGATAAACTGGAGTAACATGATGAGAAAGTGGGATATATTGTTCCCACAACTCCTACAATATTTTACAATATATGGGTGATTCTACACTTATTAATGACTTAAAATAAATCTTTTTGCATCTTGATTAATCCTGATATGCCAAGAACCATGAAGATATTGCCATATATCCAAACATGATATGCCGGTGTAACATGATGAGAAAGTGGGATATCTTGTTCCTCGCAACTCCTATAATATTTCTACAATATAGAGGTGATTCTACACTGATTAATGATTTAAAAGAAAGTTTCTTACATCTGGATTCATCCTGATTTGCGAAGAATCATGAAGATAACCATATGTCCAAACAGGATAAACTAGAGTAACATGATGAAAAAGTGGGATATATTGTTCCTCACAACTCCTATATGATTAATACAATATAAAGGTGATTCTACACTGATTAATTACTTAAAAGCAATATTGTTCTATTTGGATTTATCCTGATTTGCCAAGATTAATGATGATATTGCTATATGTCTAAACATGATAAGCTGGTGTAACATGATGATAAAGTCGGATATCTTGTTCCTCACAACTCCTATGAGATTTCTACAATATAAGGTTGATTCTACACTGATTAATGACTTAAAAGAAAGCTTCTTAAATCTAGATTAATCCTGATATGCTAAGAATCATGAAGATATTGCCATTAGTCCAAACAGGATAAGTAGGTGTAATATGGTGAGAAAGTGGGATATCTTGTTCCTTGCAACTCATATGAGATTTCTACAATATAGGGTGATTCTGCATTGATTAATGACTGAAAAGAAAGCTTCTTTCATCTGGATTCATCCTGATTTGCCAAAAATCATGAAGATATTGCCATATGTCCAAACATGATCAACTGGAGTAACCTGATGAGAAAGTGAGATATCTTGTTCCTCACAACTCCTATGAGATTTCTACAATATAGGGGTGATTCTACACTGATTAATGACTTAAAATCAATATTCTTACGTCTTGATGCATCCTGATTTGCCAAGAATCATGAAGATATTGACATATGTCTAAACAAGATAAGCTGGTGTAACATGATGAGAAAGTGGGATATCTTGTTCCTCACAACTCATATGAGATTTCTACAATATAGGGATGATTCTACAGTGATTAATAACTCATAAGAAAGCTTCTAACTTCAGGATTCATCCTGGTTTGCCAAGAATCATGAAGGTATTGCCATATGTCCAAATATGATAAACTGGAGTAACCTGATGAGAAAGTGGGATATCTTGTTCCTCACAACTCTTATGAGATTTCTACAATATATGGGTGATTCTAAACTGATTAACGACTTAATAGTAAGTTTCTTACATCTGTATTCATCCTGATTTGCGAAAAATCATGAAGATATTGTCATATGTCCAAACATGGTAAACTGGAGTAACATGATGAGAAAGTGAGATATATTGATCCCACAAGTCCTATGAGATTTCTACAATATAAGCGTGATTCTGCACTGATTAAGCAAGATTTTTACATCTGGATTCATCCTTATTTGCCAAGAATCATGAATATATTGCCATATGTCCAAATAGGATAAGCAGGAGTAACATGATGAGAAAATGGGATATCTTGTTCCTCACAGTTCCTATATGATTTATACAATATAGGGGTGATTCTACACTGATTAATGACTTCAAAGAAGGATTCTTACATTTGGATTCATCCTGATTTGCAAAGATTAATGAAGATATTGTCATATGTCCAAACATGATAGGATGGTGAAACATGATGAGAAAGTGGGATATCTTGTTCCTCACAACTCCTATGAGATTTCTATAATATAGGGGTGATTCTACTCTGATTAATAACTTAAAAGAAATCTTCTTACATCTGGATTAATCCTGATCTGCTAAGAATAATGAAGTAATTGACATATGTCCAAACAGGATAAGCCGGAGTAACATGATGAGAAAGTGGGATATCTTGTTCCTCACAACTCCTATGAGATTTCTACAATATAGGGGTGATTCTACACTGATTAATGATCAAGATTTTTACATCTGTATTTATCCTGATTTACCAAGAATCATGAAGATATAGCCATATGTCCAAACATGATAAACTGGAGTAACCTGATGAGAAAGTTGGATATCTTGTTCCTCACAACTCCTATGAGATTTCTACAATATAAGGGTGATTCTCTACAGATTAATGTCTCAGAAGAAAGTTTCTAGCTTCTGGCTTCATCATGGTTTGCCAAGAATCATGAAAGTATTGCCATATGTCTAAACATGACAAACTTGAGTAACTTGATGAGAAAGTGGGATATCTTGTTCCAACTCCTATGTAATTTCAAAAATTTAGGGGTGATTCTACACTGACTATTGACTTAAAATCAAGCTTCATACATCTGGATTCATCCTGATTTGCCAAGATTAATGAAGATATTGCCATATGTCCAAACAGGATTAGCTGGTGTTACATGATGAGAAAGTGGGATATCTTGTTCCTCACAACACCTATGAGATTTCTACAATATAGAGGTGATTCTACACTAATTAATGACTTAAAATCAAGCTTCTTACATTTGGATTCATCCTGGTTTGCCAAGAATCATGAAGGTATTGCCATAAGTCCAAACAAGATAAAATGGAGTAACATGATCAGAAAGTGGGATATATTGTTCCTCATAACTCCTATAAGATTTCTACAATATATGGGTGATTATACACTGATTAATGACTTAAAAAAACTTCTTACATCTAGATTCATCCTGATATACAAAGACCCATGAAGATATTGCCATATGTCCAAATAGGATAAACTTGAGTAACTTGATGAGAAAGTGGGATATCTTGTTCCAACTCCTATGTAATTTCTAAAATTTAGGGGTGATTCTACACTGACTATTGACTTAAAATCAAGCTTCTTACATCTGGATTCATCCTGATTTGCCAAGATTAATGAAGATATTGCCATATGTCAAAACATGATTAGCTGGTGTTACATGATAAGAAAGTGTGATATCTTGTTCCTCACAACTCCTATGAGATTTCTACAATATATAGGTGATTCTACACTAATTAATGACTTAAAATCAAGCTTCTTACATCTGGATTCATCCTGGTTTACAAAGAATCATGAAGGTATTGCCATAAGTCCAAACAGGATAAAATGGAGTAACATGATGAGAAAGTGGGATATATTGTTCTCACAACTCCTATAAGATTTCTACAATATTTGTGTGATTCTACATTGATTAATGACTTAAAAAAACTTCTTACATCTAGATTCATCCTGATATGCAAAGACCCATGAAGATATTGCCATATGTCCAAATATGATATACTAAGAATCATGAAGATATTGCCATATGTCCAAACAGGATAAGTAGGTTTAATATGATGAGAAAGTGGGATATCTTGTTCCTTGCAACTCATATGAGATTTCTACAATATAGGGGTGATTCTGCCTTGATTAATGACTGAAAAGAAAGCTTCTTTCATCTGGATTCATCCTGATTTGCCAAAAATCATGAAGATATTGCCATATGTCCAAACATGATCAACTAAAGTAACCTGATGAGAAAGTGAGATATCTTGTTCCTCACAACTCCTATGAGATTTCTACAATATAGGGGTGATTCTACACTGATTAATGACTTAAAATCAATATTCTTACGTCTTGATGCATCCTGATTTGCCAAGAATCATGAAGATATTGACATATGTCTAAACAAGATAAGCTGGTGTAACATGATGAGAAAGTGGGATATCTTGTTCCTCACAACTCCTATGAGATTACTACAATATAGGGATGATTCTACACTGATTAATAACTCATAAGAAAGCTTCTAACTTCAGGATTCATCCTGGTTTGTCCAAGAATCATGAAGGTATTGCCATATGTCCAAATAGGATAACATGGAGTAACATGATGAGAAAGTGGGATATCTTGTTCCTCACAACTCTTATGAGATTTCTACAATATATGGGTGATTCTAAACTGATGAACGACTTAATAGTAAGTTTCTTACATCTGTATTCATCCTGATTTGCCAAGAATCATGAAGATATTGTCATATGTCCAAACATGGTAAACTGGAGTAACATGATGAGAAAGTAAGATATATTGTTCCTACAACTCCTATGAGACTTCTACAATATAAGCGTGATTCTGCACTGATTAAGCAAGATTTTTACATCTGGATTCACCCTTATTTGCCAAGAATCATGAATATATTGCCATATGTCCAAAGAGGATAAGCCGGAGTAACATGATGAGAAAATGGGATATCTTGTTCCTCACAATTCCTATGTGATTTATACAATATAAGGTGATTCTACACTGATTAATGACTTCAAAGAAGGATTCTTACATTTGGATTCATCCTGATTTGCCAAGATTAATGAAGATATTGTCATATGTCCAAACAGAATAAGATGGTGAAACATGATGAGAAAGTGGGATATCTTGTTCCTCACAACTCCTATGAGATTTCTATAATATAGGGGTGATTCTACTCTGATTAATAACTTAAAAGAAATCTTCTTACATCTGGATTAATCCTGATCTGCTAAGAATAATGAAGTAATTACCATATGTCCAAACAGGATAAGCCGGAGTTAACATGATGAGAAAGTGGGATATCTTGTTCCTCACAACTCCTATAAATTTCTAAAATTTAGGGGTGATTCTACACTGACTATTGACTTAAAATCAAGCTTCATACATCTGGATTCATCCTGATTTGCCAAGATTAATGAAGATATTGCCATATGTCCAAACAGGATTAGCTGGTTTTACATGATGAGAAAGTGGGATATCTTGTTCCTCGCAACTCCTATGAGATTTCTACAATATAAGGGTTATTCTGTTTTGATTAATGACCTAAAAGCAAGCTTCTTACATCTGGATTCATACTGGTTTGCCAAGATTCATGAAGGTGTTGTCATATGTCCAAACAGGATAAAATGGAGTAACATGATGAGAAAGTGAGATATATTGTTCCTCAGAACTCCTATAAGATTTCTACAATATATGGGTGATTCTACACTGATTAATGACTTATAAGAAAGCTTCTTACATCTGGATTCATCCTGATATGCCAAGAACCATGAAGATATTCCCATATGTCCAAACAGGATAAGCCGGTGTAACATGATGAGAAAGTGGATATCTTGTTCCTCGCAACTCTTATGAGATTTCTAAAATATAGGGGTGATTCTGCATTGATTAATGACTTAAAAGAAAGCTTATTGCATCTGGATTCATTCTGGTTTGCCAAAAATCATGAAGATATTGCAATATGTCTAACCTGATGAGAAAGTGAGATATCTTGTTCCTCACAACTCCTTTGAGATTTCTACAATATAGAGGTGATTCTACACTAATTAATGACTTAAATTCAAGTTTCTTACATCTGGATTCATCCTGGTTTGCCCAGAATCATGAAGGTATTGCCATAAGTCCAAACAGGATAAAATGGAGTAACATGATGAGAAAGTGGGATATATTGTTCCTCACAACTCCTATAAGATTTCTACAATATCTGGGTGATACTACACTGATTAATGACTTAAAAAAACTTCTTACATCTAGATTCATCCTGATATGCAAAGACCCATGAAGATATTGACATATGTCCAAATAGGATATACTAAGAAACATGAAGATATTGCCATATGTCCAAACATGATAAGTAGGTGTAATATGATGAAAAAGTGGATATCTTGTTCCTTGCAACTCATATGAGATTTCTACAATATAGGGGTGATTCTGCATTGATTAATGACTGAAAAGAAAGCTTCTTTCATCTGGATTAATCCTGATTTGCCAAAAATCATGAAGATATTGCCATATGTCCAAACATGATCAACTGGAGTAACCTGATGAGAAAGTGAGATATCTTGTTCCTCACAACTCCTATGAGATTTCTACAATATAGGGGTGATTCTACACTGATTAATGACTTAAAAGCAATATTCTTACATCTTGATGCATCCTGATTTGCCAAGAATCATGAAGATATTGACATATGTCCAAACAGGATAAGCTGGTGTAACATGATGAGAATGTGGGATATCTTGTTCCTCACAACTCCTATGAGATTTCTATAATATAGGGGTGATTCTACTCTGATTAATAACTTAAAAGAAATCTTCTTACATCTGGATTAATCCTGATCTGCTAAGAATAATGAAGTAATTACCATATGTCCAAACAGGATAAGCCGGAGTAACATGATGAGAAAGTGGGATATCTTGTTCCTCACAACTCCTATAAATTTCTAAAATTTAGGGGTGATTCTACACTGACTATTGACTTAAAATCAAGCTTCATACATCTGGATTCATCCTGATTTGCCAAGATTAATGAAGATATTGCCATATGTCCAAACAGGATTAGCTGGTGTTACATGATGAGAAAGTGGGATATCTTGTTCCTCGCAACTCCTCTGAGATTTCTACAATATAAGGGTTATTCTGTTTTGATTAATGACCTAAAAGCAAGCTTCTTACATCTGGATTCATACTGGTTTGCCAAGAATCATGAAGGTGTTGTCATATGTCCAAACAGGATAAAATGGAGTAACATGATGAGAAAGTGGGATATATTGCTCCTCAGAACTCCTATAAGATTTCTACAATATATGGGTGATTCTACACTGATTAATGACTTATAAGAAAGCTTCTTACATCTGGATTCATCCTGATATGCCAAGAACCATGAAGATATTGCCATATGTCCAAACAGGATAAGCCGGTGTAACATGATGAGAAAGTGGATATCCTGTTCCTCGCAACTCTTATGAGATTTCTAAAATATAGGGGTGATTCTGCATTGATTAATGACTTAAAAGAAAGCTTATTGCATCTGGATTCATTCTGGTTTGCCAAAAATCATGAAGATATTGCAATATGTCTAACTTGATGAGAAAGTGAGATATCTTGTTCCTCACAACTCCTTTGAGATTTCTACAATATAGAGGTGATTCTACACTAATTAATGACTTAAATTCAAGATTCTTACATCTGGATTCATCCTGGTTTGCCCAGAATCATGAAGGTATTGCCATAAGTCCAAACAGGATAAAATGGAGTAACATGATGAGAAAGTGGGATATATTGTTCCTCACAACTCCTATAAGATTTCTACAATATATGGGTGATACTACACTGATTAATGACTTAAAAAAACTTCTTACATCTAGATTCATCCTGATATGCAAAGACCCATGAAGATATTGACATATGTCCAAATAGGATATACTAAGAAACATGAAGATATTGCCATATGTCCAAACATGATAAGTAGGTGTAATATGATGAAAAAGTGGATATCTTGTTCCTTGCAACTCATATGAGATTTCTACAATATAGGGGTGATTCTGCATTGATTAATGACTGAAAAGATTGCTTCTTTCATCTGGATTAATCCTGATTTGCCAAAAATCATGAAGATATTGCCATATGTCCAAACATGATCAACTGGAGTAACCTGATGAGAAAGTGAGATATCTTGTTCCTCACAACTCCTATGAGATTTCTACAATATAGGGGTGATTCTACACTGATTAATGACTTAAAAGCAATATTCTTACGTCTTGATGCATCCTGATTTGCCAAGAATCATGAAGATATTGACATATGTCCAAACAGGATAAGCTGGTGTAACATGATGAGAATGTGGGATATCTTGTTCCTCACAACTCCTATGAGATTTCTACAATATAGGGATGATTCTACACTGATTAATAACTCATAAGAAAGCTTCTAACTTCAGGATTCATCCTGGTTTGCCAAGAATCATGAAGGTATTGCCATATGTCCAAATAGGATAAACTGGAGTAACCTGATGAGAAAGTGGGATATCTTGTTCCCCACAACTCTTATGAGATTTCTACAATATATGGGTGATTCTAAGCTGATTAACGACTTAATAGTAAGTTTCTTACATCTGTATTCATCCTGATTTGCCAAGAATCATGAAGATATTGTCATATGTCCAAATATGGTAAACTAGAGTAACATGATGAGAAAGTGAGATATATTGTTCCCACAACTCCTATGAGATTTCTACAATATAAGCGTGATTCTGCACTGATTAAGCAAGATTTTTACATCTGGATTCATCCTTATTTGCCAAGAATCATGAATATATTTCCATATGTCCAAATAGGATAAGCAGGAGTAACATGATGAGAAAATGGGATATCTTGTTCCTCACAGTTCCTATGTGATTTATACAATATAGGGGTGATTCTACATTGATTAATGACTTCAAAGAAGGATTCTTACATTTGGATTCATCCTGATTTGCAAAGATTAATGAAGATATTGTCATATGTCCAAACAGGATAAACTGGAGTAACATGATGAGAAAGTGATATATATTGTTCCCACAACTCCTATGAGATTTCTACAATATAAGTGTGATTCTGCAGTGATTAAGCAAGATTTTTACATCTGGATTCATCCTTATTTGCCAAGAATCATGAATATATTGCCATATGTCCAAATAGGATAAGCCGGAGTAACATGATGAGAAAATGGGATATCTTGTTCCTCACAATTCCTATGTGATTTATACAATATAGGGGTGATTCTACACTGATTAATGACTTCAAAGAAGGATTCTTACATTTGGATTCATCCTGATTTGCCAAGATTAATGAAGATATTGTCATATGTCCAAACATGATAAGATGGTGAAACATGATGAGAAAGTGGAATATCTTGTTCCTCACAACTCCTATGAGATTTCTATAATATAGGGGTGATTCTACTCTGATTAATAACTTAAAAGAAATCTTCTTACATCTGGATTAATCCAGATCTGCTAACAATAATGAAGTAATTGCCATATGTCCAAACAGGATAAGCCGGATTAACATGATGAGAAATTGGGATATCTTGTTCCTCACAACTTCTATGAGATTTCTACAATATATGGGTGATTCTACACTGATTAATGACTTAAAATCAAGCTTTTTACATCTGTATTTATCCTGATTTACCAAGAATCATGAAGATATTGCCATATGTCCAAACATGATAAACTGGAGTAGCCTAATGAGAAAGTTGGATATCTTGTTCCTCACAACTCCTATGAAATTTCTACAATATAGGGGTGATTCTCTACAGATTAATGTCTCAGAAGAAAGCTTCTAGCTTCTGGCTTCATCATGGTTTGCCAAGAATCATGAAAGTATTGCCATATGTCCAAACAGGACAAACTTGAGTAACTTGATGAGAAAGTGGGATATCTTGTTCCAACTCCTATGTAATTTCTAAAATTTAGGGGTGATTCTACAGTGACTATTGACTTAAAATCAAGCTTCTTACATCTGGATTCATCCTGATTTGCCAAGATTAATGAAGATATTGTCATATGTCCAAACAGGATTAGCTGGTGTTACATGATGAGAAAGTGGGATATCTTGTTCTTCACAACTCCTATGAGATTTCTACAATATAGAGGTGATTCTACACTAATTAATGACTTAAAATCAAGCTTCTTACATCTGGATTCATCCTGGTTTGCCAAGAATCATGAAGGTATTGCCATAAGTCCAAACAGGATAAAATGGAGTAACATGATGAGAAAGTGGGATATATTGTTCCTCACAACTCCTATAAGATTTCTACAATATATGGGTGATTCTACGTGATTAATGACTTAAAAAAACTTCTTACATCTAGATTCATCCTGATATGCAAAGACCCATGAAGATATTGCCATATGTACAAACAGGATAAGCCGGTGTAACATGATGAGAAAGTGGGATATCTTGTTCCTCGCAACTCCTATGAGATTTCTACAATATAAGGGTGATTCTGCATTGATTAATGACTTGAAAGAAATCTTCTTACATCTGGATTCATACTGGTTTGCCAAGAATCATGAAGGTATTGCCATATGTCCAAACATGATAAAATGGAGTACCATGATGAGAAAGTGGAATATATTGTTCCTCACAACTCCTATAAGATTTCTACAATATATGGGTGATTCTACACTGATTAATGACTTATAAGAAAGCTTCTTACATCTGGATTCATCCTGATATGCGAAGAACCATGAAGATATTGCCATATGTCCAAACAGGATAAGCCGGTGTAACATGATGAGAAAGTGGGATATCTTGTTCCTCGCAACTCCTATGAGATTTCTAAAATATAGGGGTGATTCTGCATTGATTGATGAGTTAAAAGGAAGCTTCTTGCATCTGGATTCATTCTGGTTTGCCAAGAATCGTGAAGGTATTGCCATATGTCCAAATAAGATAAACTGGAGTAACCTGATGAGAAAGTGGGATATCTTGTTCCTCACAACTCTTATGAGATTTCTACAATATATGGCTGATTCTAAACTGATTAATGACTTAATAGTAAGTTTCTTACATCTGTATTCATCCTGATTTGCCAAGAATCATGAAGATATTGCCATATGTCCAAACATGATAAACTGGAGTAACATGATGAGAAAGTGGGATATATTGTTCCCACAACTCGTACGAGATTTCTACAATATAAGTGTGATTCTGCACTGATTAAGCAAGATTTTTACATCTGGATTCATCCTTATCTGCCAAGATTCATGAATATATTGCCATATGTCCAAACAGGATAAGCCGGAGTAACATGATGGGAAAATGGGATATCTTGTTCCTCACAATTCCTATGTGATTTATACAATATATGGGTGATTCTACACTGATTAATGACTTAAAAGAAGGATTCTTACATTTGGATTCATCCTGATTTGCCAAGATTAATGAAGATATTGTCATATGTCCAAACATGAGAAGATGGTGAAACATGATGAGAAAGTGAGATATCTTGTTCCTCACAACTCCTATGAGATTTCTATAATATATGGGTGATTCTACACTGATTAATAACTTAAAAGAAATCTTCTTATATCTGGATTAATCCTGATCTGGTTAGAATAATGAAGTAATTGCCATATGTCCAAACAGGATAAGCCAGAGTAACATGATGAGAAAGTGGGATATCTTGTTCCTCACAACTCCTATGTGCTTTATACAATATAGGTGTGATTCTACACTGACTAATGACTTAAAAGCAAGATTCTTACATCAGGATTCATCCTGATTTGCCAAGATTAATGAAGATATTGCCATATGTCCAAACATGATAAGCTGGTGTAACATGATGAGAATGTGGGATATCTTGTTCCTCACAACTCCTATGAGATTTCTACAATATAGGGGTGATTCTACACTGATTAATGACTTAAAATCAAGCTTTTTACATCTGTATTTATCCTGATTTACCAAGAATCATGAAGATATTGCCATATGTCCAAACATGATAAACTGGAATAACCTGTTGAGAAAGTTGGATATCTTGTTCCTCACAACTCCTATGAGATTTCTACAATATAGGAGTGATTCTCTACAGATTAATGTCTCAGAAGAAAGCTTCTAGCTTCTGGCTTCATCATGGTTTGCCAAGAATCATGAAAGTATTTCCATATGTCCAAACAGGACAAACTGAAGTAACTTGATAAGAAAGTGGGATATCTTATTCCAACTCCTATGTGATTTCTAAAATTTAGGAGTGATTCTACACTGACTAAGGACTTAAAGCAAGATTCTTACATCTGGATTCATCCTGATTTGCCAAGATTAATGAAGATATTGCCATATGTCCAAACATGATTAGCTGGTGTTACATGATGAGAAAGTGAGAATCTTGTTCCTCACAACTCCTATAAGATTTCTACAATATATGGGTGATTCTACACTAATTAATGACTTAAAATTAAGTTTCTTACATCTGGATTCATCCTGGTTTTCCAAGAATCATTAAGGTATTGCCACAAGTCCAAACAGGATAAAATGGAGTAACATAATCAGAAAGTGGGATATCTTGTTCCTCACAACTCCTATGAGATTTCTACAATATAGGGGACATTCTACACTGATTAATGACTTAAAAGCAAGATTCTTACATCTGGCTTCATCCTGATTTTCCAAGAATCATGAATATATTGCCATATGTCCAAACAGGATAAGATGGTGTAACATGATGAGAAAGTGGGATATCTTGTTCCTCGCAACTCCTATGAGATTTCTACAAAATATAAGGGTTAATCTGTTTTGATTAATGACCTAAAAGCAAGCTTCTTACATCTGGATTCATACTGGTTTGCCAAGAATCATGAAAGTATTGTCATATGTCCAAACAGGATAAAATGGAGTAACATGATGAGAAAGTGGGATATATTGTTCCTCAGAACTCCTATAAGATTTCTACAATATATGGGTGATTCTACACTGATTAATGACTTATAAGAAAGCTTCTTACATCTGGATTCATCCTGATATGCCAAGAACCATGAAGATATTGCCATATGTCCAAACAGGATAAGCCGGTGTAACATGATGAGAAAGTGGATATCTTGTTCCTCGCAACTCTTATGAGATTTCTAAAATATAGGGGTGATTCTGCATTGATTAATGACTTAAAAGAAAGCTTATTGCATCTGGATTCATTCTGGTTTGCCAAAAATCATGAAGATATTGCAATATGTCTAAACATGATAAACTTGAGTAACCTGATGAGAAAGTGGGATATCTTGTTCCTCACAACTCCTATGAGATTTCTACAATATATGGGTGATTATACACTGGTTAATGACTTAAAAGAAAGCTTCTTACACCTGGATTTATCCTGATTTGCCAAGAATCATGAAGATATTGACATATGTCCAAACAGGATAAGCCGATGTAACATGATGAGAAAGTGGATATCTTGTTCCTCACAACTCCTATGAGATTTCTACAATATAGGGGTTATTCTACACTGGTTAATCACTCAGAAGAAAGCTTCTAACTTCTGGATTCTTCCTGGTTTGCCAAGAATAATGAAAGTATTGTTATATGTCCAAACAGGATAAACTGGTGTAACTTGATGAGAAAGTTGGATATCTTGTTCCTTACAACTCCTATGTGATTTCTACAATATAGTGAATATTCAACATTGATTAATGACTTAAAAGCAAGCTTCTTACATCTGGATTCATCCTGGTTTGCCAAGAATCATGAAGGTATTGTCATATGTCAAAACAGGATAAAATGGAGTAACATGATGAGAAAGTGGGATATATTGTTCCTCACAACTCCTAAAAGATTTCTACAATATATAGGTAATTCTTACATCTGGATTCATCCGTATTTGCCAAGAATCATGACGATATTGCCATATGTTCAAACATGATAAACTGGAGTAACATGATGAGAAAGTATGATATCATGTTCCTCACAAATCCTATGAGATTTCTACAATATAAGTGTGATTCTAAGCTGATTAAGCAAGATTTTTAGATCTGGATTCATCCTGATTGGCCAAGAATCATGAAGATATTGTCATATGTCCAAACAGGATAAGCCGGAGTAACATGATGAGAAAGTGGGATATCTTGTTCCTCACAATTCCTATATGATTTATACAATATAGGGGTGACTCTACACTGATTAATGACTTAAAAGCAAAATTCTTACATTTGGATTCATCCTGATTTGCAAAGATTAATGAAGATATTGCCATATGTCCAAACATGATAAACTGGTTTAACATGAAGAGAAAGTTGGATATCTTGTTCCTCACAACTCCGATGAGATTTCTATAATATAAGAGTGATTCTACACTGATTAATGACTTAAAAGCAATCTTCTTACATCTGGATTAATCATGATATGCTAAGAATCATGAAGATATTGCCATATGTCCAAACAGGATAAGTCGGTATAACATGATGAGAAAGTGAGATATCTTGTTCCTCGCAACTCCTATGAGATTTCTACAATATAGGAGTGATTCTTCACTGATTATGACTTAAAAGCAAGCTTCTTGCATCTGGATTCATCCTGGTTTTCCAAGAATCATGAAGATCATATGTCCAAAAAGGATAAACTGGAGTAACCTGATGAGAAAGTAGGATATCTTGTTCCTCACAACTCCTATGAAATTTCTACAATATAGGGGTCATTGTGCATGATTAATGACTTAAAAGCAAGATTATTACATCTGGCTTCATCCGGATTTGTCATGAATCATGAAGATATTGACATATGTCCAAACAAGATAAGTTGGTGTAACATGATGAGAAAGTGGGATATCTTGTTCCTCACAACTCCTATGTGATTTATACAATATATGGGTGATTCTACACTGATTAATGACTTAAAAGCAATATTATTTCATTTGCATTCATCCTGATTTGCAAAGATTAATGAATATAGTGAAATATGTCCAAACATGATAAGATGGTGTAACATGATGAGAAAGTGGGATATATTGTTCCTCACAACTCCTATGAGATTTCTACAAAATAGGAGTGATTCTACACTGATTAATGACTTAAAAGCAATCTTCTTACATCTGGGTTAATCCTGATATGCTAAGAATCATGAAGATATTGCCATATGTCCAAACACGATAAGCCGGTATAACATGATGAGAAAGTGGGATATCTTGTTCCTCACAGTTCCTATGTGATTTATACAATATAGGGGTGACTCTACACTGATTAATGACTTAAAAGCAAAATTCTTACATTTGGATTCATCCTGATTTGCAAAGATTAATGAAGATATTGCCATATGTCCAAACAGGATAAACTGGTGTAACATGAAGAGAAAGTGGAATATCTTGTTCCTCACAACTCCTATGAGATTTCTACAATATAAGGGTGATTCTACACTGATTAATGACTTAAAAGCAAGCTTCTTGCATCTGGATTCATCCTGGTTTGCCAAAAATCATGAAGATATTGACAAATGTCCAAACAGTATAAGCCGGTGTAACATGATGAGAAAGTGGGATATCTTGTTCTTCGCAACTCCTATGAGATTTCTATAATATATGGGTGATTTTGCATTGATTAATGTCATAAAAGCAAGCTTCTTGCATCTGGATTCATCCTGGTTTTCCAAAAATCATGAAGATATTGACATATGTCCAAACAGGATAAGCGGGTTTAACATGATGAGAAAGTGGGATATCTTATTCCTCACAAATCCTATGAGATTTCTACAATATATGGGTGATTCTAAACTGATTAATGACATAGAAGCAAGTTTATTACATCTGGATTCATCCTGATTTTCCAAGAATCATGCAGATATTGCCATATGTCCAAATATGATAAACTGGAGTAACATGATGAGAAAGTATGATATCTTGTTCCTCACAACTCCTATGAGATTTTTACAATATATGGGTGATCTACACTGATTAATGACTTAAAAGCAATATTCTTACATCTGGGTTAATCCTGATATGCTAAGAATCATGAAGATATTACCATATGTCCAAACAGGATAAGCCGGTATAACATGATGAGAAAGTGGGATATCTTATTCCTCGTAACTCCTATGAGATTTCTACAATATAGGGGTGATTCTGCACTGATTAATGACTGAAAAGCAAGCTTATTGCATATGGATTCATCCTGGTTTGCCAAGAATCATGAAGATATTGTCATATGTCCAAACATAATAAACTGGAGTAACGTGATGAGAAAGTGGGATATCTTGTTCATCACCACTCCTATGAGATTTCTACAATGTAGGGGTGATTCGACACTGATTAATGACTCAAAAAAAAGATTCTTACATCTGGATTCATCCTGATTTGCCAAGAATCATGAAGATATTGACATATGTCCAAATAGGATATGATGGTGTAACATGATGAGAAAGTGGGATATCTTGTTCCTCACAACTCCAATGAGCTTTCTACAATATATGGGTGATGATACACTGATTAATGACTTAAAAGAAAGTTTCTTAAAACTGCATTCATCCTGATTTGCCAAAATCATGAAGATATTACCATATGTCCAAACATGATAAACTAGAGTAACATGATGAGAAAGTGGGTTATCTTGTTCCTCACAACTCCTATGAGATTTCTATAATATAAGCATGATTCTAAACTGATTAAGCAAGATTTTTACAGCTGGATTCATCCTGATATGCCAATAATCATGAAGATATTGTCATGTGTCCGAACAGGATAAGCTGGAATAACATGAAGATAAAGTGGGATATCTTGTTCCTCACAACTCCTATGTGATTTATACAATATAGGGGTGATTCTACACTGATTTATGACTTAAAAGCAGTATTCTTACATTTTGATTCATCCTGATTTGCAAAGCTTAATGAAGATATTGCCCTATGTCCAAACAGGATAAGATGGTGTAACATGATGAGAAAGTAGGATATCTTGTTCCTCACAACTCCTATGAGATTTCTACAATATAGGGGTGATTCTACACTTATTAATGACTTAAAAGCAATCTTCTTACATCTGGATTAATCATGATATGCTAAGAATCATGAAGATATTGCCATATGTCCAAACAGGATAAGCCGGTATACATGATGAGAAAGTGGGATATCTTGTTCCTCGCAACTCCTATGAGATTTCTACAATATTTGGATGATTCTGCACTGATTAATGACTTAAAAGCAAGCTTCTTGCATCTGGATTCATCCTGGTTTTCCAAAAATCATGAAGATATTGACATATGTCCAAACATGATAAGCTGGTGTAACATGATGAGAAAGTGGGATATCTTATTCCTCACAACTCCTATGAGATTTCTACAATATATGGGTGATTCTAAACTGATTAATGACATAAAATCAAGTTTATTACATCTGGATTCATCCTGATTTTCCAAGAATCATGCAGATATTGCCATATGTCCAAATATGATAAACTGGAGTAACATGATGAGAAAGTATGATATCTTGTTCCTCACAACTCCTATGAGATTTTTACAATATAAGGGTGATTCTACACTGATTAATGACTTAAAAGCAATCTTATTATATCTGGGTTAATCCTGATATGCTAAAAATCATGAAGATATTGCCATATGTCCAAACATGATAAGCCGGTATAACATGATGAGAAAGTGGGATATCTTATTCCTCGTAACTCCTATGAGATTTCTACAATATAGGGGTGATTCTGCACTGATTAATGACTGAAAGGCAAGCAAATTGCATCTGGATTCATCCTGGTTTGCCAAGAATCATGAAGATACTGTCATCTGTCCAAACAGAATAAACTGGAGTAACGTGATGAGAAAGTGGGATATCTTGTTCCTCACCACTCCTATGACATTTCTACAATGTAGGGGTGATTCGACACTGGTTAATGACTCAAAAACAAGATTCTTACATCTGGATTCATTCTGATTTGCCAAGAATCATGAAGATATTGACATATGTCCAAATAGGATATGCTGGTGTAACATGATGAGAAAGTGGGATATCTTGTTCCTCACAACTCCAATGAGATTTCTACAATATATGGGTGATGATACACTGATTAATGACTTAAAAGCAAGTTTCTTACAACTGGATTCATCCTGATTTGCCAAGAATCATGAAGATATTACCATATGTCCAAACATGATAAATTGGAGTAACATGATGAGAAAGTGGGATATCTTGTTCCTCACAACTCCTATGAGATTTCTATAATAGAAGCGTGATTCTAAACTGATTAAGCAAGATTTTTACAGCTGGATTCATCCTGATATGCCAATAATCATGAAGATATTGTCATGTGTCCGAACAGGATAAGCTGGAGTAACATGAAGAGAAAGTGGGATATCTTGTTCCTCACAACTCCTATGAGATTTCTACAATATATGGGACATTCTACACTGATTAATGACTTAAAAGCAAGATTCTTACATCTGGCTTCATCCTGATTTTCCAAGAATCATGAATATATTGTCATATGTCCAAACAGGATAAGATGGTGTAACATGATGAGAAAGTGGGATATCTTGTTCCTCAGAACTCCTATAAGATTTCTACAATATAGGGGTGATTCTACACTTATTAATGACTTAAAAGGAATCTTCTTACATCTGGATTAATCATGATATGCTAAGAATCATGAAGATATTGCCATATGTCCAACCAGGATAAGCTGGTATAACATGATGAGAAAGTGGGATATCTTGTTCCTCGCAACTCCTATGAGATTTCTACAATATATGGATGATTCTGCACTGATAAAAGGCTTAAAAGCAAGCTTCTTGCATCTGGATTCATCCTGGTTTGCCAAGAATCATGAAGATATTGTCATATGTCCAAACATGATAAACTGGAGTAACCTGATGAGAAAGTGGGATATATTGTTCCTCACAACTCCTATGAGATTTCTACAATATAGGGGACATTCTACACTGATTAATGACTTAAAAGCAAGATTCTTATATCTGGCTTCATCCTGATTTTCCAAAAATCATGAATATATTGCCATATGTCCAAACATGATAAGATTGTGTAACATGATGAGAAAGTGGGATATCTTGTTCCTCACAACTCCTATGAGATTTCTACAATATAGGGGTCATTCTACACTGATTAATGACTTAAAAGCAAGATTCTTACATCTGGCTTCATCCTATTTGCTAAGAATCATGAAGATATTGACATATGTCCAAACAGGATAAGCCGGTGTAACATGATGAGAAAGTAGGATATCTTGTTCTTCGCAACTCCTATGAGATTTCTACAATATACGAGTGATTTTGCATTCATTAATGTCTTAAAAGCGAGCTTCTTGCTTCTGGATTCATCCTGGTTTTCCAAAAATCAGGAAGATATTGACATATGTCCAAACAGGATAAGCTGGTGTAACATGATGAGAAAGTGGGATATCTTATTCCTCACAACTCCTATGAGATTTATACAATATAGGGGTAACTCTACACTGATTAATGACTTAAAAGCAAAATTCTTACATTTGGATTCATCCTGATTTGCAAAGATTAATGAAGATATTGCCATATGTCCAAACAGGATAAACTGGTGTAACATGAAAAGAAAGTGGGATATCTTATTCCTCACAACTCCTATGAGATTTCTACAATATAAGGGTGATTCTACACTGATTAATGACTTAAAAGCAATCTTCTTACATCTGGATTAATCATGGTATGCTAAGAATCATGAAGATATTGCCATATGTCCAAACAGGATAAGCCGGTATACATGATGAGAAAGTGGGATATCTTGTTCCTCGCAACTCCTATGAGATTTCTACAATATATGGATGATTGTGCACTGATTAATGACTTAAAAGCAAGCTTCTTGCATCTGGATTCATCCTGGTTTGCCAAAAATCATGAAGATATTGACATATGTCCAAACAGGATAAGCCGGTGTAACATGATGAGAAAGTGGGATATCTTGTTCTTCGCAACTCCTATGAGATTTCTATAATATATGGGTGATTTTGCATTGATTAATGTCATAAAAGCAAGCTTCTTGCATCTGGATTCATCCTGGTTTTCCAAAAATCATGAAGATATTGACATATGTCCAAACATGATAAGCTGGTGTAACATGATGAGAAAGTGGGATATCTTATTCCTCACAACTCCTATGAGATTTCTACAATATATGGGTGATTCTAAACTGATTAATGACATAAAAGCAAGTTTAGTACATCTGGATTCATCCTGATTTTCCAAGAATCATGCAGATATTGCCATATGTCCAAATATGATAAACTGGAGTAACATGATGAGAAAGTATGATATCTTGTTCCTCACAACTCCTATGAGATTTTTTACAATATAAGGGTGATTCTACACTGATTAATGACTTAAAAGCAATCTTCTTATATCTGGGTTAATCCTGATATGCTAAAAATCATGAAGATATTGCCATATGTCCAAACAGGATAACCCGGTATAACATGATGAGAAAGTGGGATATCTTATTCCTCGTAACTCCTATGAGATTTCTACAATATAGGGGTGATTCTGCACTGATTAATGACTGAAAAGCAAGCTTATTGCATCTGGATTCATCTTTGTTTGCCAAGAATCATGAAGATATTTTCATATGTCCAAACAGAATAAATTGGAGTAACGCGATGAGAAAGTGGGATATCTTGTTCCTCACCACTCCTATGAGATTTCTACAATGTACGGGTGATTCGACACTGGTTAATGACTCAAAAACAAGATTCTTACATCTGGATTCATCCTGATTTGCCAAGAATCATGAAGATATTGACATATGTCCAAATAGGATACGCTGGTGTAACATGATGAGAAAGTGGGATATCTTGTTCCTCACAACTCCAATGAGATTTCTACAATATATGGGTGATGATACACTGATTAATGACTTAAAAGCAAGTTTCTTACAACTGGATTCATCCTGATTTGCCAAGAATCATGAAGATATTACCATATGTCCAAACATGATAAACTGGAGTAACATGATGAGAAAGTGGGATATCTTGTTCCTCACAACGCCTATGAGATTTCTATAATATAAGCGTGATTCTAAACTAATTAAGCAAGATTTTTACAGCTGGATTCATCCTGATATGCCAATAATCATGAAGATATTGTCATGTGTCCGAACAGGATAAGCTGGAGTAACATGAAGAGAAAGTGAGATATCTTGTTCCTCACAATTCCTATGTGATTTATACAATATAGGGGTGATTCTACACTGATTTATGACTTAAAAGCAGTATTCTTACATTTGGATTTATCCTGATTTGCAAAGCTTAATGAAGATATTGCCTTATGTCCAAACAGGATAAGATGGTGTAACATGATGAGAAAGTAGGATATCTTGTTCCTCACAACTCCTATGAGATTTCTACAATATAGGGGTGATTCTACACTTATTAATGACTTAAAAGGAATCTTCTTACATCTGGATTAATCATGATATGCTAAGAATCATGAAGATATTGCCATATGTCCAACCAGGATAAGCCGATATAACATGATGAGAAAGTGGGATATCTTGTTCCTCGCAACTCCTATGAGATTTCTACAATATAGGGATGATTCTGCACTGATTAATGGTTTAAAAGAAAGCTTCTTGCATTTGGATTCGTCCTGGTTTGCCAAGAATCATGAAGATATTGTCATATGTCCAAACAGGATAAACTAGAGTAACCTGATGAGAAAGTGGGATATCTTGTTCCTCACAATTCCTATGAGATTTCTACAATATAGGGGACATTCTACACTGATTAATGACTTAAAAGCAAGATTCTTACATCTGGCTTCATCCTGATTTTCCAAGAATCATGAATATATTGCCATATGTCCAAACAGGATAAGATGGTCTAACATGATGAGAAAGTGGGATATCTTGTTCCTCACAACTCCTATGAGATTTCTACAATATAGGGGTCATTCTACACTGATTAATGACTTAAAAGCAAGATTCTTACATCTGGCTTCATCCTATTTGCCAAGAATCATGAAGATATTGACATATGTCCAAACAGGATAAGCCGGTGTAACATGATGAGAAAGTGGGATATCTTGTTGTTCGAAACTCCTATGAGATTTCTACAATATACAAGTGATTTTGCATTGATTAATGTCTTAAAAGCAAGCTTCTTGCTTCTGGATTCATCCTGGTTTGCCAAAAATCAGGAAGATATTGACATTTGTCCAAACAGGATAAGCTGGTGTAACATGATGAGAAAGTGGGATATCTTATTCCTCACAACTCCTATGAGATTTATACAATATAGGGGTGACTCTACACTGATTAATGACTTAAAATAAAAATTCTTATTTTTGGATTCATCCTGATTTGCAAAGATTAATGAAGATATTGCCATATGTCCAAACAGGATAAACTGGTGTAACATAAAGAGAAAGTGGGATATGTTGTTCCTCACAACTCCTATGAGATTTCTACAATATATGGGTGATTCTACACTGATTAATGACTTAAAATAAATCTTCTTACATCTGGATTAATCATGATATGCTAAGAATAAGGAAGATATTGCCATATGTCCAAACAGGATAAGCCGGTATAACATGATGAGAAAGTGGGATATCTTGTTCCTCGCAACTCCTATGAGATTTCTACAATATATGGGTGATTCTGAACTGATTAATGACTTAAAAGCAAGCTTCTTGCATCTGGATTCATCCTGGTTTGTCAAAAATCATGAAGATATTGACATATGTCCAAACAGGATAAGCCGGTGTAACATGATGAAAAAGTGGGATATCTTGTTCTTCGCAACTCCTATGAGATTTCTATAATATATGGGTGATTTTGCATTGATTAATGTCATAAAAGCAAGCTTCTTGCATCTGGATTCATCCTGGTTTTCCAAAAATCATGAAGATATTGACATATGTCCAAACATGATAAGCTGGTGTAACATGATGAGAAAGTGAGATATCTTATTCCTCACAACTCCTATAAGATTTCTACAATATATGGGTGATTCTAAACTGATTAATGACATAAAAGCAAGTTTCTTACATCTGGATTCATCCTGATTTTCCAAGAATCATGCAGATATTGCCATATGTCCAAATATGATAAATTGGAGTAACATGATGAGAAAGTAGGATATCTTGTTCCTCACAACTCCTATGAGATTTTTACAATAAAGGGGTGATTCTACACTGATTAATGACTTAAAAGCAATCTTCTTACATCTGGGTTAATCCTGATATGCTAAGAATCATGAAGATATTGCCATATGTCCAAACAGGATAAGACGGTATAACATGATGAGAAAGTGGGATATCTTATTCCTCGTAACTCCTATGAGATTTCTACAATATAGAGGTGATTCTGCACTGATTAATGACTGAAAAGAAAGCTTATTGCATCTGGATTCATCCTGGTTTGCCAAGAATCATGAAGATATTTTCATATGTCCAAACAGAATAAATTGGAGTAACGTGATGAGAAAGTGGGATATCTTGTTCCTCACCACTCCTATGAGATTTCTACAATGTAGGCGTGATTCGACACTGATTAATGACTCAAAAACAAGATTCTTACATTTGGATTCATCCTGATTTGCCAAGAATCATGAAGATATTGACATATGTCCAAATAGGATATGCTGGTGTAGATGAGAAAGTGGGATATCTTGTTCCTCACAACTCCTATGAGATTTCTACAATATATGGGTGATGACACACTGATTAATGACTTAAAAGCAAGTTTCTTACAACTGGATTCATCCTGATTTGCCAAGAATCATGAAGATATTACCATATGTCCAAACATGATAAACTGGAGTAACATGATGAGAAAGTGGAATATCTTGTTCCTCACAACTCCTATGAGATTTCTATAATATAAGCGTGATTCTAAACTGATTAAGCAAGATTTTTACAGCTGGATTCATCCTGATATACCAATAATCATGAAGATATTGTCATGTGTCCGAACAGGATAAGCTGGAGTAACATGAATGGAAAGTGGGATATATTGTTCCTCACAACTCCTATGTGATTTATACAATATAGGGGTGATTCTACACTGATTTATAACTTAAAAGCAGTATTCCTACATTTGGATTCATCCTGATTTGCAAAGCTTAACGAAGATATTGCCCTATGTCCAAACAGGATAAGATGGTGTAACATGATGAGAAAGTAGGATATCTTGTTCCTCACAACTCCTATGAGATTTCTACAATATAGGGGTGATTCTACAATTATTAATGACTTAAAAGGAATCTTTTTACATCTGGATTAATCATGATATGCTAAGAATCATGAAGATATTGCCATATGTCCAACCAGGATAAGCCGGTATAACAGGATGAGAAAGTGGGATATCTTGTTCCTCACAACTCCTATGAGATTTCTACAATATATGGATGATTCTGCACTGATTAATGGCTTAAAAGCAAGCTTCTTGCATCTGGATTCATCCTGGTTTGCCAAGAATCATGAAGATATTATCATATGTCCAAACATGATAAACTGGAGTAACCTGATGAGAAAGTGGGATATTTTGTTCCTCACAACTCCTATGAGATTTCTACAATATAGGGGACATTCTACACTGATTAATGACTTAAAACCAAGATTCTTACATCTGGCTTCATCCTGATTTTCCAAGAATCATGAATATATTGCCATATGTCCAAACAGGATAAGATGGTGTAACATGATGAGAAAGTGGGATATCTTGTTCCTCACAACTCCTATGAGATTTCTACAATATAGGGGTCATTCTACACTGATTAATGACCTAAAAGCAAGATTCTTACATCTGGCTTCATCCTATTTGCCAAGAATCATGAAGATATTGACATATGTCCAAACAGGATAAGCCGGTGTAACATGATGAGAAAGTGGGATATCTTGTTCTTCGCAACTCCTATGAGATTTCTACAATATACGAGTGATTTTGCATTGATTAATGTCTTAAAAGCAAGCTTCTTGCTTCTGGATTCATCCTGGTTTGCCAAAAATCAGGAAGATATTGACATATGTCCAAACAGGATAAGCTGGTGTAACGTGATGAGAAAGTGGGATATCTTATTCCTCACAACTCCTATGAGATTTTTACAATATATGGGTGATTCTAAACTGATTAATGACATAAAAGCAAGTTTCTTACATCTGGATTCATCCTGATTTTCCAAGAATCATGAAGATATTGCCATATGTCCAAATATGATAAACTGGAGTAACATGATGAGAAAGTAGGATATCTTGTTCCTCACAACTCCTATGAGATTTCTACAATATAACAGTGATTCTAAAGTGATTAAGCAAGATTTTCACATCTGGATTCATCCTGATTGGCCAAGAATCATAAAGATATTGTCATATGTCCAAACAAGATAAGCCAGAGTAACATGATGAGAAAGTGGGATATCTTGTTCCTCACAACTCCTATGTGATTTATACAATATAGGGGGTGATTCTACACTGATTAATGACTTAAAAGCAATATTTTTTTATTTGGATTCATCCTGATTTGCAAAGATTAATAAATATTGTGACATATGTCCAAACAGGATAAGATGGTGTAACATGATGAGAAAGTGGGATATCTTGTTTCTCACAACTCCTATGAGATTTCTACAATATATGAGTGATTCTACACTGATTAATGACTTAAAAGCAATCTTCTTACATCTGGGTTAATCCTGATATGCTAAGAATCATGAAGATATTGCCATATGTCCAAACAGTTGCCATATGTCCAAACATGTGTGTTCAGAAACTTGCTTGAGTTGAGTCCATGTGTTTCTTGATCGATACTCCCAAGGTAAAGCCTACATTTTATTTATGTTAAGAAATGAGATCAGTAGAGGGGTCAGATAGGATATGTTAAGTTGTTGACTAGGTGAATTTGGTTGCTATACTAGGATATTGTATAATGTGCTTCTAATGTTAGGATGTCTATGATTTGGTTTGCACTACTAGAGAGATGATGACTGCTTTTTTAAAATCCTTTTGAGTCTCTGCTGTTTTCAAACCTTTTTCAGAGAGACTGCCTGTTGGTTTTGCTTGAGGACAAGCAAAAGGGTAAGTCTGGGGGAGTTGATATACCATGATTTTGACCCCCTTTTACCCATATTATTTTGACCCCCTTTTACCCAATACCACCGGGTTGAGGTCAATCCATCGGTTAGATCAGAAGTTATGCCCGTTTTACTGAAGAGTGGTCAGTTTGCCTCGCAAGAGAAGGCTGTCGAGAAGAGGAATGTATATCGATCGATGGGAAATCACCCATATCGATCGATATGAATGTCAGGACGTGGGATTACTATGTTTCATGACCGCCAGAAGCCCTAAAGCAACCCAAATTACCAGAATACCCTTGGACGACCAGAAACCCTATTTATGTTATTCTAAGCCATTGTTAACGGCTGCGCTTTTCTGATGCTTTTCTAAGTTCTATTCTATTGTTCTAAGTTAGGAGAGAAAGGAGGAACTCCTATCAGAGTCCTCCTGGAACTCCTTTGGTTTTGATTTTAATATCTATTGCAATTTATATTCTTTTCATCTATCATTTATGTGACAATCTTCATGTCTGAATAGATCCACCTGTTGGATTTAGGGTTCAGATAGGTTGTGGGATTAGCCCCAACTATGGATTGTTAAGGTTTGATATTCATTATCATGATGAACCCTAATGCTTGTTCTAGAGTCATGAACTAGAATATGATCCTGGAATGAATTAACTTGTTAATCATTATCCTGAAATCATCATGTATAAGCTAAGATCCTCTAGGGATAAGGGAGAGCCGGTCTATGATCTTGGTGAACATATATTCAATTTGATATAGAGCTATATCGATCGATACTCAAATAGAGTAATCGATACACACATATCGATCGATACAAGCTGTCAAAACATCGATCGATATTGTCGGCAGACAAATCAATAGACGAGTCTAATAACGATTAGACAGATCTAAAGAGTTGAAGTTTTTTAATATCATGAATGCAACTTGTTAAGGCATCTATTATTATCTTGATTAGCTGAATAGAAACCCTGGATCTAACAACCATCCTTCCATCAAGCAACTCCTTGCCAAGCTGAACAATAATCTTGTTCATCTTGTTTACTGCTTATTAATATTTATTTACTGCATTAAACCTATTAGCCTAGCTTAATCATATAACTATTAGATCTATTTGGTTCCCTAGCTCCTTTTGGATTCGATCCCTAAGTACTACGATTGGACCTCTTTTGATGAGAGTAATTCACTCCTTAGGGTAATTTGAGTGATATCATGTAACATGATAAGAAAGTAGGATATCTTGTTCTTCACAACTCCTATGAGATTTCTACAATATATGGGTTATTCTAAACTGATTAGTGACTTAAAAGAAAGTTTCTTACATCTGGATTCATCCTGATTTGCCAAGAATCATGAAGATATTGCCATATGTCGAAACATGATAAACTGGAGTAACATGATGAGAAAGTAGGATATCTTGTTCCTCACAACTCCTATGAGATTTCTACAATATAAGCGTGATTCTAAACTGATTACGCAAGATTTTTTGCATCTGGATTCATCCTGATTGGCCAAGAATCATGAAGATATTGCCATATGTCCAAACATGATAAGTCGAAGAAACATGATGAGAAAGTGAGATATCTTGTTCCTCACAACTCCTATGTGATTTATACAATATAGGGGTGATTCTACGGTGATTAATGACTTAAAAGCAATATTCTTACATTTCGATTCATAATTATTTGCAAAGATTAATGAAGATTTTGTCATATGTCCAAACATGATAAGATAGTGTAACATGATGAGAAAGTAGGATATCTTGTTCCTCACAACTCCTATGAGATTTCTACAATATATGGGTGATTCCACACTGATTAATGACTTAAAATCAATTTTCTTACATCTGGATTAATCATGATATGCTAATGCTAACAATCATGAAGATATTGCCATATGTCCAAACAGGATAAGCCGGTATAACATGATCAGAAAGTGGGATATCTTGTTCCTCGCAACTCCTATGAGATTTCTACAATATATGAGTGATTCTGCACTGATTAATGACTTAAAAACAAGCTTATTGCATCTGGATTCATCCCTGTTTGCCAAGAATCATGAAGATATTGTCATATGTCCAAACAGAATAAACTGTCGCAACTCCTATGAGATTTCTATAATTTAAGGGTTATTCTACACTGATTAATGAATTAAAAGCAATATTCTTACATCTGGCTTCATCTTGATTTGCACAGAATCATGAAGATATTGACATATGTCCAAACAAGATAAGCTGGTGTAACATGATGAGAAGTGGGATATCTTGTTCCTTACAACTCCTATGAGATTTCTACAATATAGGAGTGATTCTGCACTGATTAATGACTTAAAAAGCAAGCTTATTGCATCTGTATCATCCTGGTTTGCCAAGAATCATGAAGATATTGTCATATGTCCAAACATGATAAACTGGAGTAACATAATGAGAAAGTGGGATATCTTGTTCCTCACCACTCCTATGAGATTTCTACAATATAGGGGTGATTCTACACTGATTAATGACTTAAAAGCAAGATTCTTACATCTGGATTCATCCTGATATGCCAAGAATCATGAAGATATTGACATATGTCCAAACAAGATAAGCTGGTGTAACATGATGAGAAAGTGGGATATCTTGTTCCTCACAACTCCTATGAGAATTCTACAATATATGGGTGATTCTACACTGATTAATGACTTAAAAGCAAGTTTCTTACAACTTGATTCATCCTGATTTGCCAAGAATCATGAAGATATTGCCATATATCCAAACATGATAAACTGGAGTACCATGATGAGAAAGTGGGATATCTTGTTCCTCACAACTCCTATGAGATTTCTACAGTATAAGCTTGATTGTAAACTGATTAAGCAAGATTTTTACATATGTATTCATCCGGATTGGCAAAGAATCATGAAGATATTGCCATATGTCCAAATATGATAAGCCGGAGTAACATGATGAGAAAGTGGGATATCTTGTTCCTCACAACTACTATGTGATTTATACAATATATGGGTGATTCTACACTGATTAATGACATAAAAACAATATTCTTACATTTGGATTCATCCTGATTTGCAAATATTAATGAAGAGATTGTCATATGTCCAAACATGATAAGATGGTGTAACATGATGAGAAAGTGGGATATCTTGTTCCTCACAACTCCTATGAGATTTCTACAATATATGGGTGATTCTACACTGATTAAGGACTTATAATAAATCTTCTAACATCTGGATTAATCCTGATATGCTAAGAATCATGAAGATATTGCCATATGTGAAAACATGATAAGTCGGTATAACATGATGATAAAGTGGGATATCTTGTTCCTCAAAACTCCTATGAGATTTCTACAATATATGGGTAATTTTGCACTGATTAATGACTTAAAAGCAAGCTTCTTGCATCTGGATTAATCCTGGTTTGCCAAAAATCATGCAGATATTGTCATATGTCCAAACAGGATAGACTCGAGTAACCTGATGAGAAAGTGGGATATCTTGTTACTAACAACTCCTAAGAGATTTCTACAATATAAGGGTGATTCTACACTGATTAATGACTTAAAAGAAATATTCTTACATCTGGATTCATCCTGATTGGCCAAAAATCATGAAGATATAGCCATATGTCCAAACAGGATAAGTCGGAGTAACATGATGAGAAAGTGGGATATATTGTTCCTCACAACTCCTATGTGATTTATACAATATAGGGGTGATTCTACACTGATTAATTACTTAAAAGCAATATTCTTTCATTTGGATTCATCCTGATTTGCAAAGATTAATGTAATAGTGCCATATGTCCAAACATGACAAGATGGTGTAACATGATGAGAAAGTGGGATATCTTGTTCCTCAAAACTATTTTGAGATTTCTACAATATAGGGGTGATTCTACACTGATTAATGACTTAAAAGAAATCTTCTTACATCTGGATTAATCCTGATATGCTAAGAATCATTAAGATATTGACATATGTCCAAACAGGATAAGCCGGTATAATATGATCAGAAAGTGGGATATCTTGTTCCTCGCAACTCCTATGAGATTTCTACAATATTGGGGTGATTCTGCACTTATTAATGACTTAAAAGCAAGTTTATTGCATCTGGATTCATCCTAGTTTGCTAAGAATCATGAAGATATTGTCATATGTCCAAACATGATAAACTGGAGTACCTGATGAGAAAGTGAGATATCTTGTTCCTCACAACTCCTATGAGATTTCTACAATATAGTGGTGATTCTACACTGATTAATGACTTAAAATCAAGCTTCTTACATCTGGATTAATCCTCGTTTGCCAAGAATCATGAAGATATTGCCATATGTCCAAACATGATAATTTGGAGTATCATGATGAGAAAGTAGGATATCTTGTTCTTCACAACTCCTATGAGATTTCTACAATATAAGCGTGATTCTAAACTGATTAAGCAAGATTTTTACATCTGGATCCATCCTGATTTTCCAAGAATCACGAAGATATTTACATATGTCCAAACAGGATAAGATGGTGTAACATGATAAGAAAGCGGGATATCTTATTCTTCACAACTCCTATGGGTTTCTACAATATATGGGTGATTCTAAACTGGTTAATGACTTAAAAGAAAGTTTCTTACATCTGTATTCATCCTGATTTGCCAAGAATCATGAAGATATTGCCATATGTCCAAACATGATAAACTGGAGTAACATGATGAGAAAGTATGATATCTTGTTCCTCACAACTCCTATGAGATTTCTACAATATAAGCGTGATTATAAACTGATTAAGCAATATTTTTACATCTGGATTCATCCTGATTGGCCAAGAATCATGAAGATATTGCCATATGTCCAAACAGCATAAGCCAAAGAAACATGATGAGAAAGTGGGATATCTTGTTCCTCACAACTCCTATGTGATTTATACAATATAGGGGTGAATCTACAGTGATTAATGAGTTAAAAGCAATATTCTTACATTTGGATTCATCCCGATTTGCAAATATTAATGAAGATATTGTCATATGTCCAAACAGGATAAGATGGTGTGACATGATGAGAAAGTAGGATATCATGTTCCTCACAACTCCTATGAGATTTCTACAATATCTGGGTGATTCTAAATTGATTAATGACTTAAAAGCAATCTTCTTACATTTGGATTAATCATGATATGCTAAGAATAATGAAGTAATTGCCATATGTCCAAACAGGATAAGCCGGAGTAATATGATGAGAAAGTGGGATATCTTGTTCCTCACAACTCCTAGGTGATTTATACAATATAAGGGTGATTCTACACTGACTAATGACTTAAAAGCAAGATTCTTACATCAGGATTCATCCTGATTTGCCAAGATTAATGAAGATATTGCCATATGTCCAAACATGATAAGCTGGTGTAACATGATAAGAAAGTGGGATATCTTGTTCCTCACAACTCCTATGAGATTTCTACAATATAGGGGTGATTCTACATTGATTAATGACTTAAAATCAAGCTTTTTACATCTGGATTTATCCTGATTTACCAAGAATCATGAAGATATTGCCATATGTCCAAACATGATAAACTGGAGTAACCTGATGAGAAAGTGGGATATCTTGTTCCTCGCAACTCCTATGCGATTTCTACAATATAGGGGTTATTCTACTCTGATTAATGACTTAAAAGAAAGATTCTTACATCTGGCTTCATCCTGATTTGCCCTGAATCATGAAGATATTGACATATGTCCAAACAAGATAAGTTGGTGTAACATGATGAGAAAGTGAGATATCTTGTTCCTCACAACTCCTATGAGATTTCTACAATATAAGGGTGATTATGCACTAAATAATGACTTAAAAAGCAAGCTTATTGAATATGGATCATCCTGGTTTGCCAAAAATCATGAAGATATTGTCATAAGTCCAAACATGATAAACTGGAGTAACCTGATGAGAAATTGGGATATCTTGTTCCTCACTTCTCCTATGAGATTTCTACATTATAGAGGTGATTCAACACTTATCAATGACTTAAAAGCATGATTCCTACATCTGGATTCATCCTGATTTGCCAAGAATCATGAAGATATTGCCATATGTCCAAACATGATAAACTGGAGTAACATGATGAGAAAGTGGGATATCTTGTTCCTCACAACTCCTATGAGATTTCTACAGTATAAGCTTGATTGTAAACTGATTAAGCAAGATTTTTCCATCTGGATTCATCCTGATTGGAAAAGAATCATGAAGATATTGCCATATGTCCAAGCAGGATAAGCCGGAGTAACATGATGAGAAAGTGGGATATCTTAATCCTCACAACTCCTATGTGATTTATACAATATAGGGGTGATTCTACACTGATTAATGTCATAAAAATATTATTCTTACATTTGGATTCATCCTGATTTGCAAAGCTTAATGAAGATATTGCCATATGTCCAAACAAGATAAGATGGTGTAACATGGTGAGAAAGTGGGATATCTTGTTCCTCACAACTCCTATGAGATTTCTACAATATAGGGGTGATTCTACACTGATTAATGACTTAAAAGCAATCTTCTAACATCTGGATTAATCCTGATAAGCTAAGAATCATGAAGATATTGCCATATGTCAAAACATGATAAGCCGGTATACCATGATGAGAAAGTGAGATATCTTGTTCCTCACAACTCCTATGAGATTTCTACAATATATAGGCGATTTTGCACTGATTAATGACTTAAAAGAAAGCTTCTTGCATCTGGATTAATCCCGGTTTGCCAAGAATCATGCAGATATTGTCATATGTCCAAACAAGATAGACTGGAGTAATCTGATGAGAAAGTGGGATATCTTATTCCTAAGAACTCCTATGAAATTTCTACAATATATGGGTGATTCTAAACTGATTAATGACTTAAAAGCAAGTTTATTACATCTGGATTCATCCTGATTTGCCAAGAATCATGAAGATATTGCCATATGTCCAAATATGATAAACTGGAGTAACATGATGAGAAAGTAGGATAACTTGTTCCTCACAACTCCTATGAGATTTCTACAATATAAGCGTGATTCTAAACTGATTAATCAAGACTTTTACATCTGGATTCATCCTGATTGGCCAAGAATCATGAAGATATTGCCATATGTCTAAACAGGATAAGCCGGAGTAACATGATGAGAAAGTAGGATATCTTGTTTCTAACAACTCCTATGTGATTTATACAATATAGGGGTGATTCTACACTGATTAATGACTTAAAATCAATATTCTTTCATTTGGATTCATCCTGATTTGCAAAGATTAATGAATATAGTGCCATATGTCCAAACAGGACAAGATGGTGTAACATGATGAGAAAGTGGGATATCTTGTTCCTCACAACTCCTTTGAGATTTCTATAATATAGGAGTGATTCTACACTGATTAATGACTTAAAATCAATCTTCTTACATCTGGATTAATCCTGATATGCTAAGAATCATTAAGATATTCCCATATGTCCAAACAAGATAAGCCTGTATAACATGATGAGAAAGTGGGATATCTTGTTTCTCGCAACTCCTTTGAGATTTCTACAATATTGGGGTGGTTCTGCACTGATTATGACTTAAAAGCAAGCTTATTGCATCTGGATTCATCCCGGTTTGCAAAGAATCATGAAGATATTGTCATATGTCCAAACATGATAAACTGGAGTAACCTGATGATAAAGTGGGATATCTTGTTCCTCACAACTGCTATGAGATTTCTACAATATAGGAGTGATTCTACACTGATTAATGACTTAAAAGCAAGATTCTTATATCGGGATCCATCCTGATTTGCCATGAATCACGAAGATATTGACATATGTCCAAACATGATAAGCTGGTGTAACATGATAAGAAAGTGGGATATCTTGTTCTTCACAACTCCTATGAGATTTCTACAATATATGGGTGATTCTAAACTGGTTAATGACTTATAAGAAAGTTTCTTACATCTGGATTCATCCTGATTTGCCAAGAATCATGAAGATATTTCCATATGTCCAAACATGATAAACTGGAGTAACATGATGAGAAAGTACTATCATGAAAATATACTTTTCGGCCCATCTTTTCTCAAAGGCTAGCCCCTTGCGATCAGGTTTTGGTAGCTCCTCAACTATAGGAAGACCCGCGCGAGGGCGGAGATGGAAACGTCCTTCGTTACCATTAATTGGAGCTAAGTGATAAGCGAAGAGAACCTCATTAACCCCCAAAGCCAAATTCTCTTCGTCACCCAGATTCTGGACCGCCGTGAGGATGCGCCAAGCTGGAGGATTAAGATGGGACGGCGAGATATGAAAGTAGTCGCAAAGATTTGCAACCAACGACGGTACATTGCCTCTGAAACCCGATTCAAAAAAAGCTTCGTAAATGGCAATCTCTTCGGGCATACCGCCGGAAGCACGCTCCGACGGCTCAGGTACGCGGAGAGCAATGGAAGAAGGGAGCGTGTATTTTCTCCGGAGGTCACGTACTTCATCCTCCCCAATCAACAAAGCAGGGCCCACCAGTGGAGACCCGAGAGGTATGAACGGCATATATGCTCGGAGATCCTGAGGGCTGCCAGATCTAGACGATCTAGATTCTGCCCTCTTCCCCGAATCTCTCGTCTCTGCCATTGTAATAAAAGAGGAAGAAGAAAAATCTGAATGCAGTTCTAGAAGACTAAGAAGAAGAGGAAGCGATGAAGGCAATCGAAAATCCGGAGCACATGTTTATCAGGGAAAGGAAAGAGCCGTTAGACACTAACTCGGGAAAGCCGCTAAATTCAAAAAAAATCCTACGGTCTCCAAGGCAGGATTTAAAAATCAAATCAGCCCGCTCCCCGAATCTTCCGAGATTACAGCTCCCGAAAAGGAAAGAGAATCCAAATCAGCAAGACTCGTTCAGACCGATTTTAAAGAAAACTTCGAATCATAAATATTCCAGATCGCCATTACAGCCATATTCTTACGCCTCAGATTCCGGAATCAAATTATGGATGAAACCCTTCTCCTGCTTGAAGAAATGGTACCAAGATCCAAGACTACATGTTATCCCTTGATCCCTATGAAGCAATCAAGGAATAAGGGGCAAACTGTTGGAGAAAAAATATCCAGGGCTAAAGATTTCTCCAGCCTCCGAAGGGGCCTTGACTTCCGGGCCCTCGTTTGGAAAGGACCTAGGATCCTCCCTCTACTCGAGAGACCAATCTCCACCAGGAGGCACCAGGATCCGATCTCCACTTAACGGTATCCAGGGTCCAGTCCCCGTAACGAGGAACCAAGGCCTAGCTCCTGCCAAAAGGACCAAGGATCCGATCCTTCGCATGAATATGGAAGTTTCCTAAAACGAGGGGAAAGTAATATATTCGTGAATATTACGAAGGCCGCCCAAGATTGACCAACTTACATCTGTTATAAAAGGGGAACCCAAACCCTAGAACAAGGGATCGACACTTTGAGGCTTAGAGACTAAGGAGTTAGGCGATAGAACTAGGGTTTATACACCTAATACGTTGTAATACCAAAATCACTCAATAATAACAGTCTCTTTGCCTCGATTTCCATTCTCAATACATTAAATTCCGTACCTATCTATTAGTCTTCCAGTGTTCCGTAGTACTAAAACGACCTTACACAAAAATATCATAACACCTAGTGCTAGAGATTTAGCTCAGGCTACCGAGTTGTTCAGGTCCACCAAGATGGAGCTCGACCAGGCTCGTGCTCGAGTCGCCGAGCTCGAAACTGAAGTTGGAAGGCTCGGTCTGAAGGCTGATACTCAGTAGGGGAAGGTCGAAAGTCAGGCTATCGATATTCAAGTGAAGAACAGGAAGATCAATGACTTGGAGGCTGCTCGTAAGATAGCTGAGCATCAGGTTTAAGAAATGATCGTCTCGTCTCAAGACAGCCAAAGGAACAAGGAGGCTGAGGTGAGGCTTGCCGTGAGGAGAGGAAAGAAAGAGGTTGCTGACGCTTAAAACAAGATCTTGACTTCCGTGAAGGATAAGTTTGCCAAGAAGAAGGATGAGACCGATGCTCTGATCTATGCTCAGGAGCTTCAGGCGAACACTGAACTCTTGAAGGATCTGCTGTCCAAAGAGATCGAGAATGGTGAGGAGGAGTACAACCGTTTGATGACTTTGATCCCGGGCGCAGCTGCCGCTTGCGAGAAGGCTCAAGTCTCTGATTTCTCAGTTAGCAAGCTCCCCATTCCTCAGTTCTCAGAGAGTTCAGGTACTTTCGAGATCAATATGTTTAATCCGACTTTTTCCGGAGAATGTGGTTCTAACTTGGGTTTGATACCTCCTGATTTAGCCCCAGTTGAAGCAAACCCAGAAGGAGTCGATCAAGAAGCTGAAGCAGAGGTTCCTGCCAAAGATGGTGATCTTATCAGGGAGGATAAGGACACTGAAGCTGGTACTGGAACCGAGGAAGGTTAAGAGCTGAAGGTCTTTTGTTTTTTAAGACTTTTCGCCCAAGGGGCTTTTATCTGTTTTTCAAGACTTATAGCCTGAGGAGGCTTTTAAACCTTTATCTGTTTTATGTTTAGGATCTTTGCTAGTCTGGGGAGGCTTTTAAATCCTTGTTTAATTTTTAAACTTGCTTGTTTCGGATTTTTATCTTTTGCTTTAGTCATTGAATATGATATCTATTCACAGTCGGGTTTTTGTTTAGCCTGAGGTTTTAAGGAACCTGATTTGTTTTGTAGGCTCATGTAGAATCAAATTGGTTTATCGAGTTTCGAATTTCTTTGAAGGATTTCGAGACCTTTATATTGAAGGATTTTAAGACCTTTGTCTTTGGTAAGGATTTTAAGACCTTTGTCTTTGGTAAGGATTTTAAGACCTTAGGAGTTATTAAGAATTTTAGGACCTTAGGATTTGTTAAGGATTTTAAGACCTTAGAAATTATTAAGGATTTTAAGACCTTGGGATTTGTTAAGGATTTTAAGACCTTAAGAGTGGTTAAGGGTTTTGAGACCTTAGGTTCGGGTTTTTGGAGACCTGAATGCGCTCGTAGTTGTTGATGAGCTTAGGTCCCGATTTAGGGAGGCCAGAATTCTCTTAGAAGGTTTTAGGACCTTTGATATTGATGAGTAGAATTGATCGTTTTATTGATAATAGATTACAGATGATACATGATTCGAATTGGTTATACAACAACTGCTTTTAGGCTATGTGTTTTTGTAACGCATGCCCCCTTTGCTTAGCTGAGGAGATTGATGAGAAGAGGTTGGGGCTGCACTCGTGACGGAGTTGCCTACGTACCAAGTCAAGGGATCAAGCCAAACGTAGTTCAGGGGATTTGGGTACCTAATGATAGTATCTCTCGAGGTTCGTACCTTCTGGAGCTTGTAGACTCCGGGTCCTACTATGTGGATAATTCAGTAGGGACCTTCCCAATTGGTTCCTAATTTTCCAGCTCCTGGTTCTTTAGTTCCTTCGAACACCTTTGTAAGTACTAGGTCCCCTACAGCGAACTGTCGGGGACTTACTTTGAAATTATAGTGTCGTGCCATCGCTTGCTGATAATTTTGAATGCGAAGCATGGCTTGGTCTCGTCTTTCCTCGATCAAGTCGAGGCTGTCCATCTGGAGCTGGTTATTAGCTGCGGGATTCGAGGTGCAGAGCTCCCGGCGGAGGCTACCCTTGGTGGTTTCTGCTGGAACGACAGCTTCCATCCCGTAAGCTAAGGAGAAGGGAGTTTCCTCTGTAGATTTTCGTGGGGTGGTTCGGCAGGCCCATAGTACTTCGGGTAATTTTTCTGACCAGAGCTCCTTCTGGGCTCCTAGGCGTTTCTTGAGGTTTGATAAAATCGACTTGTTAGCAGCCTTCGCCTGGCCGTTTCCTTGAGGTTGCCGAGGTGATGAAAAGGTGAGGCGGATGTTCCATTTATCGCAGAAACTTTTGAAGTCGTGAGATATGAATTGTCCTCCATTATCGGTTACGATTTCGTATGGGACGCCATGCCTGCATACGATGTTTTTCCATACAAATCCTTCGACCTCGAATCTGTTTATTTGTTGGAAAGCTTCAGCTTCGATCCACTTCCTGAAGTAGTCGGTTAGGACCAGGAGGTTTAGTAATTTCTTTCCTTTGCCTGAGGGTACTAGTGGCCCTACGATATCCATAGACCCACCTCATGAACGAATAGGGAGCTGATATGTTGGATAGCTTTTCGGCAGGTTGGTGTATGATCGGTGCATGCCTTTGGCATTTGTCGCATGAAGAGGAGTAGATTTCACAGTCTGCAATAATGGTAGGCCAGAAGTAGTCATGTCTTTTTATTTGGATGGCTAGGGCTCTGCCTCCGGAATGGTTTCCACAGGAACCATCATGCATTTCCTTCATGAGTTTCATAGCTACGAGGCCATGAACGTATTTTAGGTAAGGTCCGGAGACGCTTTGCTTGTGGAGGGCTGATTCGATTATGCAATATCTTACGCTTAAGGATTTGAGTTTTCTAGCCTCCCATTTATTGGGTAGAATTTTTCCCTCTAGGATATAATCCATGATCGGTATTCTCAAGTCTTCTCTCCCTACGACTTTGGTGTAAAGAGAGGAGGGAGGTTCCTGTTCGGGACCTGGTGTCGTAGTGCCCCCGGAGATATTCGTTGGAGCAGGCTCCAGGGGGTCTAGGTTCTGAGGAATATCTCCAATTTCCTCGTTGTCTCCCGTGGTTTGTGTAGCGTTCCTAGATGAGTTATTAAGAGCGGCGCGGCTTCTTGTTTGGACTTTGTGGACATGTAATTCCGAGGTCTGGATGGTGCCCCCGGAGGTATTCGTAGAGTTAGGCTCCAGGGAGTCTGATCTTCGGGGAATACCTTCACTTTTGTCATTGTTCTCCGGGTTTCGGATTGCGTTCCTGGAGGTGTACTTTCTAGAGCCGCATATTCTGGTTTTTGGGAACCAGAATGTCGTGAGAACTTGGGTAGCTACCTTCGGAGGGCTATTATCCTCTATTTTTTCCTTTGGTTTGCTATCCATCTCGGCCTTGGTAGCTATGTCGATACTCGGCTTCTCGATTCCTTCCACGGGTATAATTCGTTTTACGAGAGGTTCGGATGTGGAAGCTAACACGGCGAGCGCCCCTGCTGAGGAGTTCTCCTCGCGGGATCCTCGTTAGTTCGAACTTGTCAAACTGCTTTGTGAGGTTTAAGATGACTTCGAGGTATGCCCCCATTCTTTTGTCCCTTGTTTCGTATTCCCCGTGAAACTGGCTAGTTACCAACTGCGAGTCACTATAAGCGTTTAGCTCCCGAATCCTGAGGCTCAGGGCGAATTTTAAGCCGGCGATTAGTGCTTAGTATTCGGCTTCGTTGTTGGAAGCGCTAAATCCGAGCCTATAGGATTGTTCGATGGTTTCTCCAGCTGAAGAAGTTAGTCTTAGACCGACACCGGAGCCTTGCCTTGATGAGGCTCCGTCTACATACAGGCTCCATTTCTAAACCTCTGTTTCTAGGTCTAGATGTTTGGATGCTAGTTCGATAATGAAATCGGCAAGGACCTGAGCCTTTGCTGCTGCTCGGGGTCTGTACTCGATTTCGTACTCGCTGAGCTCTATGGCCCATTTAGCTAATCGCCCGGATTGGCTAGGGCTATGCAAAATTGTTCGCAATGGTTGCGAGTTCATTACGACAATCGAGTGCGACTGGAAATAAGGTCGCAGCTGTTACGACTGCTAGGGCTAGTTTTTCCATGGTAGGGTACCTCGTCTCGGCGTCTATTAGGCTTTTACTGGTGTAGTAGATGGGTCTTTGTTCGTTTTGTTCTTCTCGTACTAACACCCCGCTGACAGCAGCTGCTGATACGGCGAGGTACAGATATAGTGGTTCTCCGACTACAGGTTTAGATAGTATCGGAGGTTCCGAGAGGTAAGCTTTTAGCTGTTTGAAGGCTTCTTCGCACTTCTCGTCCCACATGAACTTCTTATTATTTTCAGAAGTTTATAGAATGCGAGGCACTTATCGGTGGACCTGGATATGAATCGATTTAGTGCCGCGATCCGTCCGGTCAATCTTTGTACCTCTCTGGTCGTTTTAGGTGACGACATTTCTAGGAATGTCGCTATCTGTTTCGGGTTGGCTTAGATGCCTCTTTCGGCCACGAGGTAACCAAGAAACTCGCCGGAGGGTACTCCGAAGGTGCATTTAGCTGGATTGAGCTTCATGTCGTACTTGTTGAGGATGTCGAAGCATTCTCTTAGGTGGGAGATATGATCTTCTCCGACCGAAGATTTGACTAACATGTCGTCGATGTAGACTTCCATGGTTTTTCCAAGTTGTCCGGCGAACATTTTGTTTACTAACCTCTGATAGGTAGCTCCTGCATTTTTCAAACCGAATGGCATGACCTTGTAACAATAGGTTCCATGCTCGGTTATGAAATGCGGTCTTTTCTTGATCTTCGGGACCCATCATAATCTGGTTATATTCTGAAAAGGCGTCCATAAAGGACATGAGCTGATGGCCAGCTGTCGCTTCGACCAGACTGTCGATGTGAGGTAGTGGGAAACTGTCCTTAGGACAAGCCTTATTTAGGTCGGTGAAATATACGCAGATTATCCATTTCCTATTTTTCTTTTTTACTACCACTGGGTTAGCTAGCTAATCAGGGTATTCCACTTCTCGGATGGACCCAGCTTTCGTTAGTCGATCGACCTCGTCATTGACAGCTTGGGCCTTTTCTAGACCTAGCTTACGACGCTTTTGTTTGATCGGTTTGAAGGGTCTACATTGAGCTTATGGGTAATGACATTTGTGTATATGCCTTTCATATCGCTGGTGGTCCATGCGAAGGTCTTGACATTGCGTTTTAGGAATTCGGTGAGCTCCTTCTTGGTTTCAAGGGGTAACTCAGATCCGATACTTACCTGTTTTTCAAGATTCAAGTCGTCGGTGCTAACTTTTTCGGTGAGGTTCTTGGGGGGACCTCGGATATTCTGTTGCATTTCACGACTTTTCTGAATCTATAATTGCTATTGAGGGGATTCTTTTATAATCTCGAATCCTCCCAGATAACAGATCCTTAAGATCTTTTGGCTCCCGTGCACGGTGGCTATTCCGTCAGATGTCGGGAATTTTACGCACTGATGATAAGTTGAAGCTACTGCTTTCATCTTATGGATCCAAGGCCTTCTAAGGATTGCATGGAAGGGGGAAGGTTTGTCGACGACTATGAAATTTGTCATTTTCATGACTCCGCCAGCTATAATTGGGAGTTTAATTGTTCTCAATGAGGTAGATGTTTCTCTAGAGAAACCTACGAGGTTGGATTTCTGGTCGATAATTTCATAGTCGTCTATTTCCATTCCTTTCAATGTGTTGTAGAAAATGAGATCGACGGAGCTTACGGTGTCGATCATGAGCTTAGGTACCTCGTACCCTGCTATGTTTAACGTTACGACGAGGGCGTCGTCGTGAGGTCTGTCGAGATATGATGTCTTACTTTTCCAAAAAGAGATTTTAGTGTTAGACTCGGGTTTGGTTGGTTTGGGCTGAGTGTTTGACACAGCTTTCCGTACGTGACTTTTGATAGAGTTAACGGAGTCTTGGCATACGTCGGATCCTCCGAGGATATAATCGACCCTTGAGCTAGGGCTCGACTGGGGAGGTGGTTTACTCAGGAGGGCCTCGATTTGTAGGCTTTTTCCTTGTGGGAATTTTCCAAGGATCATATCGACTCTCTTTTTGGGAGCTGGGAGTGGTGAGTCTGTTCCTTTTTCAGGTGACCTTTCGCGTTTCAGAGAGTTATCTCTGGGACCTCTCTTTTGATAAGGCTGTATATTTTTGAGGTCCACGTCTTTTATTTCTCCGGCTGCGAATTTAGCAGCCAGTTGTCGTTGGAGGTCCCAACATTCTTCGGTTGAATGTCCTTTCCGATCGTGGTAAGATCAATGTTTGCTCTCGTCGTAGCCTTTTGACCAGGGGGCATTAGCTGTCGCAGCGACGGGTTTTTCTTCCTTATCTTCCTCAACTACGTAGGAGTGTTCTCCCTGAGTCTGGTGGTTTCGGAAACTTCCCCTTTTATGAGGTCCCTTTCCGTCGGAAGCTTCGCTTTTTGAGTGACTATGGGGTTTCTTGTGGAGTTTATCTAACGCCGTTGTTTCCTCTTCCATGGTGATGTATCTAGAGGCCTTATGAAGGGTGTCGTCGATAGTTGGAGGAGGGTTGAGCGTTAATTCCGAGAAAAATCCTGATTTGTACCAGAGACCTCTTCTGAGGGCCTCAATGGCTACCTGATCGTTGGGGTTCGAGAGTTTAGTTCTCACTGCTCTGAATTTATCAATGTAGACTCGCAACAAGTCTCTGAATCCTTGTCTGATCTTCCAGAGGTCAGCTTCGGACGCTTGTTTTAGGATGTGGGTAGAGTATTGTTTCATAAAGGCATTGGCTAACTGGTCGAAATTGTCTATAGAGCTTGGCTCGAGGCCAGAGAACCATTCGAGAGCTGTTCCGACCAGTTTTTCAGCGAATGTTCTGCAGTATCTTGCATCGCATTCTTCCTTTGTGAAGTGGGCTTTAACGATGGCCAATCGAAAGGCTCTTAAATAGGCCTTTGGGTCTGCATTCCCGTCGTATTCAGGGATCTTAATTTTTCGGGTATCTCTTATGTAAGGATTGGCAATTCTATCGGTGAACGGAGTTCCACGAGTTTCCTTGATTAAGCTCTCGATCTCGGGAGCTGAGCTCGTTACCTTATGGACTTGAGCACCCAATTTCTGGAGAGCTGCGTGGGTTCGCTCCATATATCTGCGAATGGCGTCAGGTACCTCAAAGGGAAGGAGGTTTGGGTAATTATCAGATACCTGACGAGCAGGTTCCTCATGAAACCGCACTCGGTCATTTTCCCAGCTAGCTGGTAGGATAGATCGCTCATTGGTCCTTAGGTTCCGAGCGAGGTTAGTGCGGAGAGCTGCAGGATCAGCATCCGTCCTTTGATATTCGTCTGTATTTGGGGTTGAAATCCTAGCTTGAAACACCGAAGCTGATGTTCTGCCCCCGGACGGTATGTTGGTTCCTGCTCCAGACCTGGAAGGAGGTAACGGCGGAGGCAAACGGGTGCTACCGCTGGCGGTTTGATCAGGCATGGAGCTAGTTGCTGCTATATTGCTTCCCATGGTGCTGGTGATAGGTGGGATAAACAATGAGCTGTCCTAGCGCGAGGCGTTTGGAAAGCAGGTTCATGTTCCTGTGCACCAGTGCTATCAAGGGAAAAGTCTAGGCGTTCTCGGGGAAAGGAGGGGTCAGTTAACCGTTCTCGGAAGGTGACCCCTGTTCCCTGGTGAACAGACGGTTGGGTTGTTGTAGACTGAGATCTGGTTATCTCTTCGAATCGTTGCATCGTTCGGTCGGTTTCCTAAGCTTTGTCTACTAATTAGATCATCATCTGACAGATTTCAGAAAGTTGAGCTTCCGTTTGATTCGGAGCGGATTGATGCAATGGGTTATTGAGGGCTGAAGACCCAGAATTGGTCCCACTGTAAGCTCTGAGGTTAGTTGCCCCCGGAGCTGTGCGGCTCGGTGAGCTTTTGCTCTGGTTTGACTGATCGGGGTTAGATGGGTTCGTTCCATCGAGTGGATTCATCCTTTAAGCGTTAGGGTAATGGATTCGATTATTTGTCCCCACAGACGGCGCCAATTGTGAGAGACAAGATTTCACCCTTAGATTTTAGGTTAGGTCAAAGAAGGTACAAGGAGATTCGTGGGCTGAATCCCGTAAAGAGCTTTAAGAATGAATATATGCTTTTTATTGATGATTTTAATGTTGTTGCGGAATTCATCAGCCCTAATACCACTTGTTGGGTATTCCTACTTGCTGATACTTCTTGCTGTCCCCTTGATCTTTCCCATTGATTCAATTCTTGTTCATGACTCAAGAATTTTTCACCCAGTTCACGGCCGCAGCATGCTACATCTGGGGTGGATCCAGGATCCACAACATCCACTATGAAGTATCGGAAAACACCTCCGATGTGGTTTACAAGATCATAGACTCTCTCTCTTCTTGGGTATGCAAACCCTAGAGAGTATAAAAGAGATTACAAGAGATTACATGGCTAAGAGCTAAGCCTAGAATCTATCTCTCTAAGAGACGCCATGGAAGCCTTCCTGGATGCTTGAGGCTCGTGCCTCCCAGAAGCTTGGCTTAGAGATCCCTGTCGTGATTTCTTCTTCTTTTGTATGTCAGCACTTAACCTAATGGACTTCTTCGATTAGGCCCATATATTGTACGCGCGTGACTTGTGCAACTCGGCCCAGCCGATGAACAAGTCCGATGGGCTTGACCAAATATTCAATAAATGTGAATTTAACAAGAAGATATTAAGCAAGTGATTATAAAGAAAATGAGAAATATCTTAGAGCTTATGTGAAATAAGGTTGAATGACGTGATCCCCTTTTTGATCTTCGACCTCTTCTTTAAATAGCTTTGGACTTGTCTTTATCGTCTCTAACTGATCTCCGAGATCTTCTTCGTTTGTTGAGGAATTCGTAACAGCTCTCTTTTGGCCGGATCCTGTGCTCCTTTCGTCGTGGTGTGAGCCTCCTCTTCAACGTGACCTCTTTGGAGATTTCCCTTAGCTTTCAGCCTCTGGTTCCGTGTTGAGCCTCAGCTAAGGTCGCCGATACGTATTGGGCTTTATCTCGGCCCAGTACTTGTTTAGGTTCCATCGTTAGCTATGGGTCATATTTGGGCCCAACATATACCAGTGGGTTGCCTCCCACCAAGCGCTTGGTTAACGTCACTAGCTTGACTTCGACGAGCCGATCAGGCTGGAGAATGATCACCTAAGGGTATTTCTACTCCTTTTGCGATTGGTGTGTCAGCAAGATATGGCTTTAGGCGCTGACCGTTAACCACAAATTCTCCACCTCTTGTGTCCAGTAACACAACAGCTCCATAGGGGCGAACCTCCTTGATAGTGAAAGGTCCATACCATCTGGATTTAAGCTTTCCAGGGAAGAGCTTCACTCGAGAATTGAAGAGCAGGACCTGATCATTCGGTGCAAAACTTCTATTGATGATCCTTTTATCATGGAATGCCTTGGTCTTCTCTTTGTATATCTTAGAGCTCTCATAGGCCAGATGCCTGATTTCCTCCAACTCATGAAGTTGCATTGTTCTCCTCTCCTTGGCCGGTTTGATGTCGAAGTTCAGTAGCTTAACAGCCCAAGCTGCTTTGTACTCCAGTTCAACAGGTAGATGACACGCCTTTCCATAGACCAGATGATAAGGAGTGGTACCTAATTGTGTCTTATAGGCAGTTCTGTATGCCCAGAGAGCGTCATCCAGCTTGAGAGACCAATCCTTACGGGTAGTGTTTACTGTTTTATGTAGGATGTTCTTGATCTCTTTGTTTGAGAATTCCACTTGACCACTAGTCTGGGGATGGTAGGCGGTTGCAACCTTGTGTTTCACTCCATTCTTGCTCAGCAAACCTTGGAACAACTTATTGATGAAGTGTGTTCCACCATCGCTGATGACCACTCTAGGAACTCCAAACCTTGGGAAGATAATAGAAGTGAACATCTTGGTAACGACCTTCGCATCATTGGTTGGACTAGCCACGGCTTCTACCCATTTGGAGACATAGTCTACAGCAACCAAGCTGTACTCATTCTTATGAGAAACTGGGCATTTCACTATCTCAGCAGTCGAACACTTCCATTTCCAAGATGTAGTTCTGTGGCATCTCATTTCTCTTGCTCACGCTACCCATCCTTTGGCAGGAGTTACATCGTGATATAAATAAATAAGCATCCCTGAACATAGTAGGCCACCAGAAACCGGCTTGGAGTATCTTGGAAACTGTTTTTAAGGTAGCAAAATGGCCAGCATAGGAGGAACCGTGGCAGTGGTGAAGTATCCCTGGAATTTCAGCTTCTGGAACACATCTTCTGAAGATTCCATCCTTACCTTGGTGATACAGATACAGTTCATCCCAAAGTAATGCCTTGCTTCCCTTAGAAATTTCCTCTTCTCATTACCAGTGAATTGCAGAGGTTCCTTTTCAGCAGCTAGGAAGTTGGCTATCTCAGCAAACCATGGAAGATTGGGATACTGCTTATGGATCACTGCTGTAAATTTTTCATCTATTCTCGAGCAATCCGCGTCGGCAGGAGTTGACTGTTCCACAGGGTTCAGACCAATCATGTTGAAATATTCCATCGGCTGTTCCTCATCAAGAACTGCTTCATCCGAGATTTTCATCCTGGAAAGGTAATCTGCTACTCCATTATCAACCCCTTTCTTGTCTCTTATCTCCAATTCAAACTCTTGGAGCAAAAGGATCCACCTCAAGAGTCGTGGTTTAGCATCCTTCTTCGTGAGTAGGTACTTGAGAGCTGCATGGTCAGTGTGCACGATTACCTTTGATCCAACCAGGTAGCACCTGAATTTCTCAAACGCATAGACGATCGCTAGGAGTTGCTTCTCTGTGGTTGCATAACAACACTGAGCTTCATCCATCGTCTTGCTCGCATAATAGATCATGTGCAACTTCTTGTCTTTTCTCTGTCATAGGACTGCTCCCACTGCAAAATCATTCGCGTCTGTCATGATCTCGAAAGGAAGATCCCAATCTGGAGGTTGAACAACCGGTGCACTAACTAGAGCCTCCTTGATTGCATGGAATGCGGCTAAACAGTCACTGTCAAACGAGAACTGGGCTTCCTTGCAGAGCAGCCGTGTGAGTGGTCTAGCAATCTTAGAGAAATCCTGGATGAATCTTCTATAGAAACCGGCATGTCCCAAGAAACTCTGAATTGCTTTGACTGTGGTAGGCGGCTGTAGACTCATCATGACCTCGATTTTTGCCTTGTCCACCTCGATGCCCTTCTCTGATATCTTGTGTCCCAGAACAATCTCATCTCTGACCATAAAATGACACTTCTCCCAGTTCAGCACAAATTTCTTTTCCTCGCATCGCTTCAGTACCCTGCACAAATTTGACAAACAGACATGAAAGGAGCTTCCATAAATCGTCCATGAAAACCTTCATTATGTCTTCAATTAGATCTGTAAAAATCGACATCATGCATCGCTGGAAGGTCGCTGGGGCAATTGCACAAGCCGAACGGCATCCTTCTGTAGGCGTATGTTCCGTATGGGCACGTGAATGTCGTCTTCTCCTGATAGTCAGGGTTGATATGGATCTGAAAGGAAACCTGAATAACCATCTAAAAAGCAATAGTAAGGGTGGTTAGCTAATCTCTCAAGCATTTGATCAATGAAAGGAAGTGGGAAGTGATCCTTGCGAGTTGCCGCATTCAGTTTACGAAAATTAATGCACATGCGATGACCAGTGACTGTTCTAGTAGGGATCAATTCATTCTTTTCATTTGTTATAACTGTAATTCGTCCTTTCTTAGGTACTACATGAACATGGCTAACCCACTTACTATCAGAAATCAGATAGATTACACCAGCTTCTAGAAGTTTCATTATCTCTTTCTTAACAACATCTTTTAGATTCGTGTTTAACCTCCTCTGATGTTCTACAGAAGTCATCGATTCATCTTCTAAGTGTATTCTATGCATGCATAAATCAGGTGAGATGCTAGGTATGTTACCTAGAGAATAACATAATGCTTTACGATATTTTCTCAATTCACATAAGAGCAGAGCAGTCTCAGCATTGTTCAAGTCAGCATTCACAATGACAGGATATGTAGAATTAGGTCCAAGGAACGCATACTTGAGCCCTTTAGGGACGGGTTTGAGTTCTACCTTTGGAGCTTTCAGCTCGCTCCATGAGTCATCAGTCTGATATGCTGGAACATACGGGTTTTGAGTCGAGGTTGTTCCGGCTGGATTACTGGTCTCGATGTTCTCCCCCAGACTTAGATTCGCCACTAACCTCTCCATACTCCTAGCTGAGTCCAGGAGCTTGGCGTAGGCATCAGCATCTACATTTTCGAAGCTCTGCTCAGCTTCAGCTCTTGTTAAAGCGAGTTCCAGAGGATCATCAGTAAGAATCTCCTCAATCATTCCATCATGTGGTTCCAGCAGACCGCTCTCTTCCTGGACACTGAAGGTCTGTCCATCCAGCATCGGCTTCTTCAGCATTTTTTCCATCTGAAAAGTCATCACAATATCACCAAGATGTAAATCAATCTTTCCCTGTCGGACATCTATGATGGCTCCCACTGTGCAGAGGAATGGTTTGCCTAGAATCAGGGGATCCTTTGACTCTTCCTCCACTTCCAGAACAACAAAGTCAGCAGGTACCAGCGTGTTCCCAACCAAGACTTGCAAAATCTTGAAGGATTCCCACTGGTGTTTTTACTGAGGGATCGGCAAAAACTAGAGACATCCTGGTGGGTTTGAAATCTGAGTACCCAAGACGCTTAGCAACAGAATACAGCATCATGTTTATGCTAGATCCCAAATCAACCAGCGAACAGGAGAAGATTGTTCTTCCAATCTGGACTGACAGAACAAATTTCCCTGGATCACCCTGTTTCTTGATCTTCCGATTTTGGAGCACTGCACTACATTCCTTAGAGACGACCATGAATTCGCTGTCATCAGATATCTTTCCAGAAATTAGTCCCTTAACAAAGCTTCACATGGATACCATCATCTGGATCACACTCATCAGAGGGAGTCGGACTGTGAGATCATCTAACATCTTCCTGCACTTCATCTCCTCCTTATCCTTACGTATGGCTTTAGCTGGAACAGGGTAGGGGACTTTAGGAGCATACTGGCGAGCAGGGGAAGGGTTAGGAGTAGGAAGAACAACCTCAGCAGGTCGTTCTTCGTCTGTCGGATCTGTCTTAATTGGCTGTTCTGCCTCTTCCTCATCCGTTGGTACAGCTTCTGGTGGTTGGTCAAAATCCTTCTGCTTTCCTTTCTCAGCGGCTGTATACTTCCTAGGTATAGGGTCTGTTAGAGGTCTTCCACTCCTCCGCGTGACAGCATTGCACTCCTTAGGGTTTTTATATGTTCTTGCTGGGAGTGTTCCTTGTTGTCTCTTCACACTCTTGGCAGTTTGAGCGATCTGGATGTCCATCTGCCTCATGTGACTAGAGACCTGGTCGTACTTAGCACTCAAATCATCAAACATATGGTTCATCCTTCCATTGATGTCTGTTGTGACCTGATTCAACGCTTTACCTTGCATTTGTTGTCCTTGGAGCAGCTGATGCATCATCATAGCAAGGCTCTTAGTATCATCTTTGGAAGCTGATTGAGCTAGTGGAGCAGTCTGTTGGTTGGTCGGTTGTTTCTGAGCATGAAACTGACTGTTCTGCGGCTGGCTAAGTGCAAAGGTCCTTCCTTGATGGTTGTAGTTCTTCTGGTATCCAGTGTTCTGGTTGTTCTGAGTGTTATCAGTCGCTCCATCCGCCTTTGGATTAGTGAACAGGTGAGGATTGTTCCTGACATTGTGGTTTGGGTTGTAGTTCTTGAACTGCCATCCTTGCCCATTCACGTAGCTCACTTCATTCAGGTCTTCAGCAGACTGATCCGCCTCTGATTTACCATCTGATGCCGGTTTTTCTGGTGTAGCTTCCTCCATGATGAACACTTGGTTTTGATGGCTCTTAAGCAACTGATCCATCTTAGCTGCCAGCTCGTCGATCCTGCTGTTGTCGACACTGTTTACCTTCTCAGTCCGATCATTATCTTTGTTGCTGTCAGCAGAACTTGAAGCCATGTTCTCTATCAGTTTGAAAGCACCTGGGGTTGACTGAGTCATGAAATCTCCATTACTGGCTGAGTTCAAAGTGTTCCTGGCTTCCCATCCCATTCCATCGTAGAACACTCCGAGGAGGTAGTCATCCTCAAAACCATGATTAGGGCAGTCTCTACGGTAGAGGCTGAATCTATCCCATGCATCACAGGATGGCTCATTAGCATGCTGTTTGAAGGATGTGATCTTGTGCCTTAGGGATGCGCTCTTAGACTTTGTGTAGAAGTGTGTGAGGAAGGCAGATCGGACCTGTTCCCAGGTGGTGAGTGATCTGGTTGGTAAAGAATCGAGCCAGCGAGCAGCTTTCCCATCCAGAGAGAAAGGGAACAGAGTACACTTGATGTAATATGGTGGCCGCACATCCTCTCAAAGATCTCGATGTGGTCAATAGGGATTTCCGCAGGGAGCCCATTGAAGATCTTTCTCTGCACCAGGCTTATGAAGGCAGGCTTGATCTCAAAATCCTGACGAGTGCACGGTGGAGGAGTGATGGCAGAGCGTGTAGCATGCAGGTTGTGGAGAAAGTTTCTCTGCCCTATTGGAACAACTTTTTCCTGATGTTGTTCCTGCTGCGGATGATTCTTTGCTGCTTGCGCTGTAGCAGCTTGCTGTGTTTGGATGGTTGCTTGCATCTGCGTCATTTGTTGTTGCATCAATGCGATTGCAGCTGCAAGTCCATCCTGATTGCCTGGATCGGCCATTGTGGTGGTCGTAGGCCTTTGTTGACGGTTCTGTCTTTCTAATCTCGCTAGTTCCTCGTTACTGAATTGCTATAGTGGTCCTTGTGTATTGCTCCAAGTGTGTCTACTGGTCATACACCTGGATCATGAACTGCAACAAGAAAATAGAAGAGAGTTAGATTTCTTAGACTAGATATAAAACCGAGAAATAGAGGTAAAAAATCTGGTCCCCGTCGCAACGGCGCCAAAACTTGATACACTAAAAATGAATCCTTGCTACTGCCAAGTTAACAGTTGTAATTGTAGTATTTAAGATTCAAGTCCAGAGGACCAGTCTACACTTTATTTCTATAAGTTTCGAAATCAAGCTAAGATGAAAAGTGGGTTTTGATTTAAGAAGTGACAATAGTTAACAAGATAAACTAAGATTGGTTCAGATTAATAAAGAGCTAGCCTAGGGTATTTCATTGGGTGTCGATATAGACCTTAACAATTATTCAAGCGCAGTGAAATGCTTTCTAGGACTCGGATCACTCAACTGGATCGCTTCACTGTCGTGGTAACGATCGCTTTGCAGATCGATCTCACCACCTAACTGTCGTTGGGATGAGAATCGATCGAAAGCTTTAGAGATCAAGTCCGATTAAGTCAACTTACTACCCTAATATCTACTTTCGCTGATTAGGGATATTAAGCTCAAACAATACAAGTCAGGTTATCTCCTAAGCGGTTAACTAGGTGATAAACCCTAGATCTATCAGTAAGTGATCAGATTACAGATAGCATTAAGAACAATATGAATGAAGAACAGTTATGAAGATCGCTTATCTATGTTTAGCTCAGGTTCAACACCCTAAAAACCCTAGGCGAGCAGGGCTACTACTCGATCATGATGCAATCAATCAAAGACATAAATTCTGAAATAAACTGAATAATAAAAGAGTAGAAGAACAGAGGGTTCAGGTTGATCTTCTCTAGGAAAAGATGGAGCCTTCTCCCTTACAATTGCAAATTGCCAAAAGTACTTAGTTCTCTGGTAAAAACTAGCGTAAGAAAAATAAAATAGAAGTGGGAGGTGTTTTTATAAGGAGGCGCCAAGAGGTAGGAGTAAATTAGGGCTTTTGGGCTTTAATTCCCGAAATAAAGAGTTTCCATATTCGTCTGGAGCAACCACCGGGATCACTCCGTCGCTTGTTCCACTTGAGAGCAGTCTCGGGAATGTTCTTCTTGAGTGTTCTCGGCAGGATAACTCCTAAAAGGCATCTTCTCTTCATGAACCCTCTCTAAACTCTTCTACCAACTCTAGACCTGAAAAAGACCAAAAAAGACTAGACTAACACGATTTAGAGACTTGAATCAAATAAAAACATATATACAAATGATGTGAAAAACACCATATATCATGATTCAACACTGATTAATATCCTAAACGCAAGTTTCAAACTTCTGGATTTATCCCGGTTTTCCAAGAATCATGAAGCTATTGCCATATGTCCAAACATAATAAACTAGAATAAACTGATGATAAAGAGGGATATATTGTTACTCAAAACTCCCATGAGATTTCTACAATATTGGGGTGATTTTACACAGATAAATGTCTCAAAATCAAGCTTCTTACATCTGGATTCATCCTTGTTTGCTAAGAATCATGAAGATATTGCCATATGTTCAAACAGGATAAACTGGAGTAACCTGATGAGAAAGTTGGATATCTTGTTCCTCACAACTCCTATAAGATTTCTACAATATATGGGTGATTCTACAAGGATAAATGACTTAAAAGCAAGCTTCTTACATCTGTATTCATCCTGGTTTGACAAGAATAATGAAGATATTGACATATGTCCAAACACGATAAACTAGAATAACCTGATGAAAAAGTGGGATAGATTGTTCTTCACAACTCCTATGAGATTTCTACAATATAGGGGTGATTCTACGCTGATTAATGACTTAAAATAAACTTTCTAACTTCTGGATTCATCCTGGTTTGCCAAGAATCATGAAAATATTGTCATATGTCCAAACATGATAAACTAGAGTAACCTAATGAGAAAATTGGATATCTTGTTCCTTACAACTCCTATGAGATTACTACAATATATGGGTTATTCTACACTGATTAATGACTTAAAATCAAGCTTCTTACGTCTGGATTCATCCTGGTTTGCCAAGAATCATGAAGATATTGTCATATATCCAAACAGGATAATCTGGAGTAACTTGATGAGAAAGTGGGATATGTTATTCCTCACAACTCCTATGAGATTTCTACAATATAGAGGTTATTGTACATTGACTAGTGACCTAATAGCAATCTTCTTACATCTGGAATCATCCTGGTTTGCCAAGAATCATGAATATATTGACATATGTCCACACAGGATAAACAGGAGTAACTTGAGGAGAAAGTAGAATATCTTGTTCTTCACATCTCCTATGAGATTTCTACAATATATAGGGGTGATTCTACACTGATAAATGTCCTAAACGCAAGGTTCAAACTTCTGGATTCATCCTGGTTTGCCTAGAGTCATGAAGAAATTGTCATATGTCCAAACAGAATAAAATGGAGTAGCATAATGAGAAAGTGGGATTATCTTGTTCCTCACAACTCCCATGAGATTTCTACAATATAGCGGTGATTCTACCCTGATTAATATCCTACATGCAAGCTTCAAACTTCTGGATTTATCCCTGTTTTCCAAGAATCATGAACCTATTGCCATATATCCAAACATGATATACTATAGTAAACTGATGAGAAAGTGAGATTTATTGTTACTCACAACTCCCATGATATTTCTACAATATAGGGGTGACTATACACTGATAAAAGTCTCAAAATCAAGCTTATTACATATGGATTCATCCTTGTTTGCTAAGAATGATGAGGATATTGTCATATGTCCAAACATGATAAACTGGAGTAACCTGATGAGAAAGAGAAATATCCTGTTCCTCAAATCTCCTATGAGATTTCTAAAATATAGGGGTTATTGTACACTGATTAGTGACCTAATAGCAAGCTTCTTACATCTGGATACATCCTGGTTTTCCAAGAATCATGAAGATATTGCCATATGTCCAAACAGGATAAACTGGAGTAACCTGATGAGAAAGTTGGATATCTTGTTCCTCACAACTCCTATGAGATTTCTATAATATATGAGTGATTCTACACGGATAAATGACTTAAACGCAAGCTTCTTACATCTGTATTCATCCTGGTTTGCCAAGAATCATGAAGATATTGTCATATTTCCCAACAGGATATACTGGAGTAACCTGATAAGAAAGTGGGATATATTGTTACTCACAACTCCTATGAGATTTCTACAATATAGGGGTTATTCTACACTGATTAATGACTTAGAATCAACCTTTTAACTTCTGCATTCATCCTGGTTTGCCAAGATTCATGAAGATATTGTCATATGTCCAAACAGGATAAACTGGAGTAACCTAATGAGAAAATTGAATATCTTGTTCCTTACAACTCCTATAAGATTTCTACAATATAAGGGTTATTGTACATTGACTAGTGACCTAATAGAAAGCTTCTTACATATGGATTCATCCTGGTTTTCCTAGAATCATGAATATATTGCCATATGTCCAAAAAAGATAAACTGGAGTAACTTGAGGAGAAAGTAGAATATCTTTTTCCTCACATCTTCTATGAGATTTTTACAATATAAGGTTGATTCTACACAGATTAATGTCCCTAACGCAAGGTTGAAACTTCTGGATTCATCCTGGTTTGCCAAGAATCATGAAGATATTGTCTTATATCCAAACATGATAAAATGGAGCAACATGATGAGAAAGTGGGATATCTTGTTCCTCACAGCTCCCATGAGATTTCTACAAAATATAGAGGTGATTATACACTGATTAATATCCTAAACGAAAGTTTCAAACTTCTGGATTTATCCCGGTTTTCCAAGAATCATGAAGCTATTGCCATATGTCCAAACATGATAAACTAGAGTAAACTGATGAGAGAGTGGGATATATTGTTACTCACAACTCCCATGAGATTTCTACAATATTGGGGTGATTATACACTGATAAATGTCTCAAAATAAAGCTTCTTACATCTGGATTCATCCTTGTTTGCTAAGAGTCATGAAGATATTACCATATGTCCAAACATGATAAACTGGATTAACCTGATGAGAAAGAGGGATATCTTGTTCCTCACAACTCCTATGAGATTTCTACAATATAAGGGTTATTGTACACTGATAAGTGACCTAATAGCAAGCTTCTTACATCTGGATTCATCCTGGTTTGCCAAGAATCATGAAGATATTGCCATATGTGCGAAAAAGGATAAACAGGAGTAACCTGATGAGAAAGTGAGATATATTGTTCCTCACAACTCCTATGAGATTTCTACAATATAGGGGTAATTCAACACTGACTACTGTCCTAAACGCAATCTTCAAACTTCTGGATTTATCTCGGTTTTCCAAGAATCATGAAGATATTTTCATATGTCCAAACAAGATAAACTAGAGTAAACTGATGAGAAAGTGAGCTATATTGTTTCTCACATCTCCCATGAGATTTCTACACTATATGGGTGATTCTACACTAATTAATGTCCTAAACGCAAGGTTCAAACTTTTGGATTCATCCTGGTTTGCCTAGAATCAGGAAGATATTGTCATATGTCCAAACAGAATAAAATGGAGTAACATGTTGAGAAAATGAGACATCTTGTTCCTCACAACTCCCATGAGATTTCTACAATATAGGGGTGACTCAACACTGATTAATGTCCTAAACGCAATCTTCAAACTTATGGATTTATCCCGGTTTTCCAAGAATCATGAAGATATTGCCATATGTCCAAACATGATAAACTAGAGTAAAGTGATGAGAAAGTGGGCTATTTTGTTCCTCACATCTCCCATGATATTTCTAAAATATATGGGTGATTCTACACTGATTAATGTCCTAAACCCAAGGTTCAAACTTCTGGATTCATCTTGGTTTACGTAGAATCATGAAGATATTGTCATATGTCCAAACATAATAAAATGGAGTAGCATGATGAGAAAGTGGGATATCTTGTTACTCACAACTCCCATGAGATTTCTACAGTATAGCGGTGATTCTACCCTGATTAATATCCTAAACGCAAGCTTCAAACTTTTGGATTTATCCCCGTTTTCCAAGAATCATGAACCTATTGCCATATATCCAAACATGATATATTAGAGTAAACTGATGAGAAAGTGGGATATATTGTTACTCACAACTCCTATGATATTTCTACAATATAGGGGTGACTAGACACTGATAAAAGTCTCAAAATCAAGTTTCTTACATCTGGATTCATCCTTGTTTGCTAAGAATGATGAAGATATTGCCAAACTGGAGTAACCTGATGAGAAAGAGGGATATCCTGTTCCTCACAACTCCTATGAGATTTCTAAAATATAGGGGTTATTGTACACTGATTAGTGACCTAATAGCAAGCTTCTTACATCTGGATTCATCTTGGTTTCCAAGAATCATGAAGATATTGTCATATATCCAAACAGGATAAACTGGAGTAACCTAATGAGAAAATTGGATATCTTGTTCGTTACAAGTCCATGAGATTTCTACAATATAGGGGTTATTGTACACTAACTAGTTACCAAATAGAAAGCTTCTTACATATGGATTCATCCTTGTTTTCCTAGAATCATGAATATAATGCCATATGTCCAAAAAGGATAAACTGGAATAACTTGAGGAGAAAGTAGAATATCTTGTTCCTCACATCTTCTATGAGATTTTTACAATATAAGGTTGATTCTACACTGATTAATGTCCTAAGCGCTAGGTTTAAACTTTTGGATTCATCCTGGTTTGCCAAGAATCATGAAGATATTGTCTTATGTCCAAACATGATAAAATGGAGCAACATGATGAGAAAGTGGGATATCTTGTTCCTCACAGCTCCCATGAGATTTTTACAATATATAGAGGTGATTCTACACTGATTAATATCCTAAACGAAAGTTTCAAGCTTCTGGATTTATCCCGGTTTTCCAAGAATCATGAAGCTATTGCCATATGTCCAAACATGATAAACTAGAGTAAACTGATGAGAGAGTGGGATATATTGTTACTCACAACTCCCATGAGATTTCTACAACATTGGGGTGATTATACACTGATAAATGTCTCAAAATCAAGCTTCTTACATCTGGATTCATCCTTGTTTGCTAAGACTCATGTAGATATTGCCATATGTCCAAAAAGGATAAACTGGATTAACCTGATGAGAAAGGGAGATATCTTGTTCCTCACAACTCCTATGAGATTTCTACAATATATGGGTTATTGTACACTGATAAGTGGCCTAATAGCAAGCTTCTTACATCTGGATTCATCCTGGTTTGCCAAGAATCATGAAGATATTGCCATATGTCCAAAAAGGATAAACAGGAGTAACCTGATGAGAAAGTAGGATATATTGTTCCTCGCAACTCCCATGAGATTTTGATCTCACTCAAATTACCCTAGGAGTGAATTACTCTCTCAAATAAGAGGTTCAGATGTAGTACTTAGGGATCGATTTCACAGGGAGCGAAGGAACACAAAAGATGTTAATCCTTAGTGACTAAGCTAGGTTGAAATGGTTTAAATGTAAATTGCAGTTGTGAGCAATGATTAATTGCTCAAGAGAATGTTTGAGGGTTGTAATCAATAAGAGAAATAGTTAGATTCAAGGTTACTATTCAGCTAGTTCAGGATTATAATGCTATGGATGTTTTAATGAGTTGCTTGCATATACTAAAGAACTTCGACTCTTTAGAGTTGGCTAATAATTGTCGTTACTAGTCTCGTCTATTGATCTGTCTGCCGACAATATCGATCGATGTTTGACAGCTTGTATCGATCGATATGTGTGTCGTCGATCGATTACTCTATTGGAGTATCGATCGATATAGCTCTAGATCGAATCGAATATATGTTCACCAAGATCATAGACCGTCTCTCGCTTATCCCTAGAGGATCTTAGCTTATTCAAGATGATGTCAGGAGATTGATTTATGGATTAAATCAATTCCAAGATCATATTCTAGTTAGCTACGCTAGAATAAGCATTAGGGTTCATCAGGATAATGAGTATACAACTCAACAGTCCATAGTTGGGGCTAATCCCTCATAACTATTTGAACCATAAGTCTAACAATGGAATCTACTCAGACATGACTGAGTGATTCATAGCATCTAGGTAATAATAGAGATTCATTTAGAAGACCGAACAATCAAGTTCCTCGTGATAACAAATCTCTTTGTATCTTTCTTCTAAACTTAGAATCCTATAAACTTAGATGAGAACATAATTAAGATGAAAAGAATACTTTATTGATAAGTAAGAAGTACTAGAACAATGATATGTTGTAAAAGCTTACTTTGCCAAAACACATAGGCAAAGGTATAAATATTGAGTACAATTAGGTTAAAAACTCGTCAGGGGCATTATAGTAATATTGAGACATCTTGGGCTTCAAGTCGATTGAGAATATTCTTCCTTCTTCTGCACGCTCGATATCGATCGATGGTATTATGTGTACATCGATCGATGGAGTATCTCGTCGTCATTTCTTCAAATGCGTTATCGATCGATTACACGAAGTGTGTATCGATCGATATGTAACTCTGGATATCGACCTCGATGTCTGATCTTCAAGTCATCTCGGGAAAACTCTCCTTTAAGCTCCAAATAGCACCTAAAAAGTCACTTTACTCCAAAATGCCCTTGAACCTGAAAACATACCTAAAAGACTCCAAAACATAGATATATATAGTAAAATCATATAAATACCCTGAGTAAAAGTGGGTCAAAATCATGGTATATCAACTCCCCCAGACTTAACCTTTTGCTTGTCCTCAAGCAAACACGCAAGTAGTCTTAGAAAGAAGTTTGAAAATAGCAGGGACTCAATTTAACTCTTAACTTTAGGATCATCACCTCTACTTTGTTGCAAGCCACATCTTATGCCTATTAATCACATGAGTACACTATGCCATATCCTAGCTTAGCAACTAAATCTCCTAACCAAATATCTTAACAATCCTGTATGTCTATCCCCTCTACTGATCTCATTTATGCATAAAAATAAAAGTGCAGGCTTTACCTTGGGGATATCGATCAAGAAACACATGGATTCAACTCAAGCAAGTTTCTGAACACACAGGCAAGTCTTCTCTGATCCCTTTCTTCCCCCTTTTATCTCTCTTCTCTGGATCCTCATAGTTTCAAATTTTGATGAACACTGATTGCCACAAAGGCTATCTTTGCGTTATCTCATTGACATATATCTTTGAATAAGCGAATAATGGGGTCGCAGGAATCACTCCTACCCCTCGCTTTGATCAATCTTTTAAAGTAGAATATTGGGATCGCAGGAATCACTCCTACCCCTTTACTTCTCAAGATATCATATCACATCTTTATACAAATAATTTCTCTCTTTCCTTAGGATGCTGAAGAGAGAGAGGGAAGGGAATCAGAAGCACACAGACTATTACCTTCCAGACTTGCAGGAGGATTCCGATCCCTTGTATACCAAGCCCCAAGACAAGCAATAGATTGTCAGGTTAGGTTGGAGATCAGCTTTGGTTCTTCCAAACAATCATGAGAAGTATTGTCGTAGGTGACAGTTGATCCACTTTAGCATCTATAGTACTTTCTGCAATCAACAGATCTAAGAATGGTGCTAAAGAGTGGTTAGATAAAAATAAAAATTTTTGAAAAATATCCTAGTCCCTTTCTTGACTCAATAAAACCAATTTTGAAAACATTTTGGTGAAATCAAAAAGATAAGGTAGCATCAGTAATCTCCCCCCAGACTTAAATCATACACTGTCCTCAGTGTATAATAGTCGGATTAGGGCATAAATAAATCATAAGGAATGTACTGATATCGAAAATTAGAACGATATACCTGACCGTGGATACGTATCGAGCGATAGTGAGTCGTCTATGTCGATCGATAAGGATAGGAATATGTCGAGCGATGTCGACAGGATCGTATCAGTCGATAGAGATGGTAATCGTCTATAATCTGAAAAACTTAAAAACAAAAACGAAAAACGAAAAATAAAAACATAAATCAGATTTAACTAAGTAAGAAAATACCTAATAGTGGGTTGCCTCCCACTCAGCGCTTTATTATAGTCTTTTAGCTTGACTATGGTAGTGTTGAGGCTAGTGAGGTGAATTCATGAAACTTGCTGAGTAGCAAGCCTCATCCGTGTTCTCTCCATGTTTCTCTCCAAACCAAGTGATGAAAAAGCTTCTTGTGGCTTTATCTCATCTGGTTAGTTTCTCCCTTAATTCATTGACCTCGTTCCGCAGACGTTCTAGACCTTCTGCATTGCTCTCAATGTGGAACTAGTGGTTTCTGAATGTTGGATAGGTGTGTTGGGATAGATCACCGAGTTCTTCTTGTATGTCATTGAGTCTCTCAAATGTTCTCCTTCGTACCATGAGCCTATCGATCGATCTCGGGTAGTCCATATCGATCGATACTGGTGTAGGTCTGTCGGTCGATGTCCTGTCTGGTATATCGGTCGATGCTAATGGTGCTGGTCTATCCGCGAGTTGTCTGGAGATGGTCTTGATTTCCTTCTGGATGTTCTCTATAGTGTTTTCCATGCTCTGGACGTCGCTTTGCACTGGAAACCATAGATCCTCAAAGCTTTGGTATGAAGAATCTCCAACCTCTTGGATCATAGTGAAGAGATCTTGAACTGTCTTCTCCATATCAGTTTTAGTGCAGAACTCGCTATAATGTATATCGGGCGATGGACTCGGTATCACATCGGTCGATGCTGAGCGTCTGAAATCTTTGCAGAGTTCTCTCAATGTGTCTTCAACCTCCTGCAGTCAACTATCAATTGTTGGGATCATCTCATCAGTGATTCTCTTCTTGCTGGTGTAGAAGGATGTCATCGTTTGGTGTGTGTGGTGTAGAGCCTTGATGATGTGATCCATGGTGTTTGCCATTATTGATGTGCGTTCCTTGAATGAGGTGAAGTTGTTGCTGAGCTGCTGATATTTGTCTTCTAGATCCTTAGTGGTGTTTGCCTCTTCTCGTTTGATGTCGTGATAGATGTTGCTGATGAGATTAGTGATTTCTTCTTTGCTGTAGGTGTTCTGCAAACGTTTATCGTTTGATGGGCGTTGGTCTTCATCGGTCGACGGTGTAGGATGAGCATCGGTCGATGTGTTGTGTCCAGCATCGGTCGATGGCGTCTCGTATGTTTCCAACTTCAAGCGGAGAGCGGATACTTCTTCCTCCAGGGCGTCCTTCCTCTGCTGTTGAAGATCATAAGCGCTCTGAATTCAGTTGATTTCAGATTGGGGTTCTGATCGTGCTCTCTCCATTTCATGTGGATAGGTAAAGGTTTGCCAGATGTAAGGACTCTTGGCCTCATGGATCATTCGTTGGACTTCAGCTTCTGTGTAGAGCTTCTCTTTAGGTTCCGCTCTGTTGAAGTGATCTGCATGTATAGGCAAACAAAAGCAAGACCAATCAAATAGTGATGCTCTGTTAAGTAACTCCTCTATGGCTTCCTTTGAAACATGGATGATGTCTCCATTGACTCCTCTAGCAAACCCAGATTCATCTCTGAAAACTCCAAATTCGTCCTTCTTCTCCCATAAGAAGCGTCGAATTCCATCTTTGAAAGCTCGTCTGCCCATCTCACGGTGCATATCGAACGATATACGATTAGGTTTATCGATCGATATGTGTTGAAATTCTAAATCCTCGTTGTTGAGATGATCAGCTATAGCTCCGTCTTGATTGGATACCGTGGTTGTGCTGATGTGCTGATGGTTCTGATGGACAGGGGTGTGAGGTATGTGTTTGAAGAGGTTTATGGATCCATTGGCAGTTTGAAGGATGTCTCCTATGTCCTTCTTTGTGATTGGGATGATTCTCCCATCCATTGCTCGTGCATTGCCTTTTGGACTCTGAAAATACCAAACTCATTTGGAGTTAGATAACCAAAATCAATATTATTTATTTGTACCTCGGATGGTGTAGTGGTGGTATCGGGCAATGTTGTATCAGGTACATCGGTCGATGTTGGCTGACGTTTGTCGATCGATTTTTGTTGAAACGTATCGGTCGAAGGGACTTCCTCAGGTTGAATTGCATATTGCAGTGGAATTGCCTCTACTGCAAAACTCTCATTGTATTCGCTTGCCCAACTTCCAATTGAGTAGTCTCCGTCTCTTATATCCTTAGATGGTGTGTAAATGGATATAAAGTCGATAGGATCGCTTGATGGTTGATAGGGTCGTTTGAGCGATCGTCTTGGTTGCATATCGGTCGATGAGGGCTTGCTTACATCGGTCGATGCGTTGAATCTGAAGGTGTGGGAAGTGTGTCCATCTTCTTCTTCACGAATGAATCTGTACTCTGTAGCTCGTTCTTCCTCGTAATCTTCATCGTATTCCTCCTCTAGAGGTATGTAGTCGTCCGGCTCTGATGTAGCTGGCTTGAAATCTCTATTTTGAAACTCCACAATAGGTTTGTCTGTTGATGCTAGGGTTTCAGCGTTGTTCTTCCAAAACGGTTGTCTATCGATCGATGTGGTGTTAGCTACGTCGGTCGATGAGATGGTATGGGTATCGGGCGATGGGATGGTGCTCTCATCGGTCGATGTAACCGGATTGGTTTCGTACTCGGCCATGGAATCGTACTCATGGGAACAGAAACAAGCTGCTACGACTTTTGTGGTCTCCTTAGATGGTAACTTGATGACCTGGACGGGATCATAGAGGGTGGTGGAATCTATTAGGGTTAGGCAGAGCTTGTTGAACTTTAGGTCACAAACGGCTCCGACGGTGGCTAGGAAAGCTCTTCCAAGTAGTAGTGATGTTTTGAAGTTGAGCTTGACATCCAGGACGTGGAAGTCAGTAGGGATGATGGCATCTCCAATCTGTACCTCAAGATTTCGAATTATGCCTCCAGAGTTCTGTTGAGAAATATCCACAAAGATGAATGTCTCATCAGTAGGCTCTATCTTTAGATGTAAGTGATCTGCCATGATCTTAGGTATGATGCTGACTCCTGATCTTGTATCACATAAGGCACGAGGGAATTCAATGCCCCTGATGGAACATGGTACTGTGAACTTCCCTGGATCGGTCCTCTTTGGTAGTGTGATCCTCTTCTTCAAGCTGTCACGAACATGGTGAAACATCCTCTTGATGTCTTCTTCTGTCTCCTTAGTCTCTCTGAAGAACATCCACAATCTGTGAGAAAAGTAGGCTTCTTCAAAGGGTTTCTCTGCAGGGATCCTTAGAACTCGTTTCCTGAAGTTTTCCATCTCTGCTTCATTAGCTCCCCTTTTAAGGTGCTTTGCAATCTTCTCTTTCCTTTTTCGTAAGACTCTTCCTAGGTTTTCCTTTTCTGGCTCCATGGATTCAATGATGTCCGAGGGTTTCTTCAATATGGCTGTAGGAAGGGATTTGGAAAGTTTGGTCTGCTCCCGGAGTGCATTAAGTCGTGCTACATCGATTTTGGGTAGTTGCACTCGGCGGTGGGGGATAGTATATCGATCGATGGCTACTGCTGTTTGTCGGTCGATATTGGTGTCTCCGGATCGGTCGATGGAAAGGTTTCTGTATCGATTGATGGGGTCTGAAGATCGGTTGACGTCCATATCGGTGGGTGGTCGTGGGTGTTTGGCTGCAAAGGCTTTGTGTGACATGATTTTGATTGAATTGCACTCGTTGGAGGGTTCCTCGAAGTCTATCGATCGATACTCGTCAAAGTTTATCGATCGCTTTGATTTTGGTGATATCGATCGATGTCGAGCTGATGATGTCGATCGATATGAGTCAAATCCGGCTTCGGGCGAGGCTTCATCTGTCGAATTTTGCAGCTTATCCTGGGGAACTTCCTCCCAGAAATCATCATCTATGATGGCATTGACGTGGTGGTGAGTAGTAGGCTCTCCAGGTGCTCTTGCCAAGGCTTCTTGTTTCTTCAAAGCCTCTCTTGTCTGAACTACTTGAGTCTCCACTTTCTTTACATAGGTATTCAAAGTATCAAGCTTCGAATTCAGAGTGGTGTAGACAGAGTCAATCTTCCCATTGAAATCCACCTGGAGTTTCTGTTGTGTCTGTAGAACTCTTTCTAACATTTCTTCTAGCTTGCTTTCCTGGGTGGGTGGGGGTGGATTGGTGTAAAAGGAGTTTCCATAGCTCATGTTGTTGTTGGGGTTGCTGCTGTTGTAGGAAGATTTCTGCGAACTGTAGTTGCTCCTCTGTCCTGAGAAGTTTTTGTTTCCTCCTTGGTTTCCAGATCTCTGAAATCCAGCTCCACTGATCCAGTTCACATCTTCGTCTACTTGATCTTCTGCGGTTTCTGCATCCTCAACTGAGCAAATTTGTTTGTTAAGCAGCTTCTGAACATTATCCAGCTGTGATTGAAATTCACTAATCTGTTCCTTCCCAAGGAATGATACAGATTTTGCTTTGATGGTGTTCTTCGTGCTGTTGCTTGAAGCCAAGTTATCAATTAACTTCACAGCGTCATGTGGATTCCTTGTGCTGAAATTTCCTTCACTAACAGTGTCCAGAGCCATTTGATACTTTAGAGCGATGCCTCTGTAGAAGGTGCAGAGTAGTTGCACGTTGTTGTATCCATGATGTGGGCAGTCGCGCTGGTAGGACTTGAATCTGTTCCAGGTATCCTTGAAAGATTTTCCAGGTTCCTGAGTGAATGTAGAATTTTCCTTCTCCAGTCCTCAGCACGTGACTCATCAAAGAAGTTACGCAGGAATGCGTTTTTGATGTCCTTCCAGGTAGTGAGGGAACCTGGTGGCAGTTGTCGCAGCCACTGCAAAGCTTCTCCTGATAGAGAGTATTTGAAAAGCTTGCAGAAAAGATAGTCTTCAGGGACTCCGTTGGCTTTGATGGAAGATATAATATCTTCGTATCTTTCCAGATGATCCATAGGATGCTCATGAGATAACCCACAGAAGGGTATCTGTCCTACGAGACCGTAGTACTGCGGCTTGAGCTCGAAATCTCCTCTTTGAATAGCAGGAGGGCGGATGGCTGATCGGTTGGTATAGAACTGATCTGGACGGTTGTAATCAGCCAGGGTTCTAGCTCCGTTGGCTTCATCTGCAGGTTGGATGAAGTCTGTAGTGTCTTGCTCAGGAATGATTTCCTTTTGAGCATTCAGCTTCTGACCTGCTGCGTTACGCAGGTGACCATCTTGATCACGCAGGTCTCCATTCTCATCGGTTCTGAGAATAATATGCGCTACCATAGCTCGTCAGGGGGTAGTAAGGATCGATGTTAGGTGATCTATATCGATCGATGTCGGATGAAGAGTATCGGTCGACGGTCGGTTGTCGAGCGACGAAGTGCGGCGAGTATCGGTCGAAAGAGAAGGTGTCTCGGTCGACTGTGGTAGAACAGTATCGGTCGATGAACGGGTGTTGATGTCGATCGATGTCGGTGTATCGGTCGACAAGGTAGAGGTTATGTCGATCGATGTGGAACGTAAGTTCTTGCGGATGCTACGTTCCAAGCTGTGGGGGTCTTCTGAGTACACAAGTTGATGATTCTTGTTGCTTCTGGTATTGCTGGGCTTGTACCTGAAAAGTCAAGAAAATTTTTTTGCGTCAGAAGGTGATTAGCAGAAATTTAAATAACCTAGACCTAATCATATTAATCTAATGGCGATCTTAGCTCCCCGGCAACGGCGCCAAATTTGATCTCACTCAAATTACCCTAGGAGTGAATTACTCTCTCAAATAAGAGGTTCAGATGTAGTACTTAGGGATCGATTTCACAGGGAGCAAAGGAACACAAAAGATGTTAATCCTTAGTGACTAAGCTAGGTTGAAATGGTTTAAATGTAAATTGCAGTTGTGAGCAATGATTAATTGCTCAAGAGAATGTTTGAGGGTTGTAATCAATAAGAGAAATAGTTAGATTCAAGGTTACTATTTAGCTAGTTCAGGATTATAATGCTATGGATGTTTTAATGAGTTGCTTGCATATATTAAAGAACTTCGACTCTTTAGAGTTGGCTAATAACTGTCGTTACTAGTCTCGTCTATTGATCTGTCTGCCGACAATATCGATCGATGTTTGACAGCTTGTATCGATCGATATGTGTGTCGTCGATCGATTACTCTATTGGAGTATCGATCGATATAGCTCTAGATCGAATCGAATATATGTTCACCAAGATCATAGACCGGCTCTCGCTTATCCCTAGAGGATCTTAGCTTATTCAAGATGATGTCTGAAGATTGATTTATGGATTAAATCAATTCCAAGATCATATTCTAGTTAGCTACGCTAGAATAAGCATTAGGGTTCATCAGGATAATGAGTAGGCCTGGGCAGATAATCCGACAACCGATCAACCGAATGGAAACCGATCCGATAAAAGCGGTTTGGTTCGGTTTCGGATGTTCTAAATAAACCGAACGGTTGACGTTTTTGTGTTATAATGGTGGTCGGTTCGGTTCGGTTTAAACCCGACATCCATTTGATTACATCCGACACCCGAAGTTCATTGAAACACTAAGACCCAACCCTTGAAGGTTGTTTATATGACGATAATACTTGTTTCTTCATTTAAAGAAGGATGTACACTTCTTTATTTGTTTGTAAGACTGTAAGATATGATTTTAATCTGTAAACTCTCAGTCTTCAATCAATATTTAAGGTATATATCACTATCAAACAACTACAATATGGTGTTTTCATAACCGAAACCCGATTAAAAACCGATATCCGAATGCATAATGTGTGTAATCGTAACTTTGCAGTGTTACAAAAACCGAACCGAACCCGATATAACCCGAACCGACATCGAACCGAATTTTTAAAATATCCGAATGGTGCTATTTTTTCTAGAACCGAAAACCCGACACCCGATTGAAACCGAACCGACACTCGATTGGTCCCCCGATTGCCCAGGCCTAATAATGAGTATACAACTCAACAGTCCATAGTTGGGGCTAATCCCTCATAACTATTTGAACCCTAAATCTAACAATGGAATCTACTCAGACATGACTGAGTGATTCATAGCATCTAGGTAATAATAGAGATTCATTTAGAAGACCGAACAATCAAGTTCCTCGTGATAACAAATCTCTTTGTATATTTCTTCTAAACTTAGAATCCTATAACCTTAGATGAGAACAGAATTAAGATGAAAAGAATACTTTATTGATAAGTAAGAAGTACTAGAACAATGATATGTTGTAAAAGCTTATTTTGCCAAAACACATAGGCAAATGTATAAATATTGAGTACAATTAGGTTAAAAACTCGTCAGGGGCATTATAGTAATATTGAGACATCTTGGGCTTCAAGTCGATTGAGAATATTCTTCCTTCTTCTGCACGCTCGATATCGATCGATGGTATTATGTGTACATCGATCGATGGAGTATCTCGTCGTCATTTCTTCAAATGCGTTATCGATCGATTACACGAAGTGTGTATCGATCGATATGTAACTCTGGATATCGACCTCGATGTCTGATCTTCAAGTCATCTCGGGAAAACTCTCCTTTAAGCTCCAAATGGCACCTAAAACGTCACTTTACTCCAAAATGCCCTTGAACCTGAAAACATACCTAAAAGACTCCAAAACATAGATATATATATAGTAAAATCATATAAATACCATGAGTAAAAGTGGGTAAAAATCATGGTATATCAGATTTCTACAATATAGAGGTGATTCTACACTGATTACTGTCCTAAACGCGATCTTCAAACTTCTGGATTTATCCTGGTTTTCCAAGAATCATGAAGATATTGCCATATGTCCAAACATGATAAACTAGAGTAAACTGATGAGAAAGTGGGCTATATTGTTTCTCACATCTCCCATGAGATTTCTACAATATATGGATGATTTTACACTAATTAATGTCCTAAACGCAAAGTTTAAACTTCTGGATTCATCCTGGTTTGCCTAGAATCATGAAGATATTGTCATATGTCCAAACAGAATAAAATGGAGTAACATGTTGAGAAAGTGAGATATCTTGTTCCTCACAACTCCTATGAGATTTCTACAATATATGGGATATTGTACACTGATTAGTGACCTAATAGAAAAACTTCTTACATTTGGATTCATCCTGGTTTGCCAAGAATCATGAAGATATTGTCATATGTCCAAACATGATAAACTTGAGTAACCTGATGAGAAAGTGGGATATATTGTTCCTCACAACTCCCATGAGATTTCTACAATATAGAGATGATTCTGCACTGATTAATATCCTAAACGCAAGCTTCAAACTTCTGGATTTATCCCGGTTTTCCAAGAATCCTGAAGCTATTGCCATAATTCCAAACAGAATAAACTAGAGTAAACCGATGAGAAAGTGGGATATATTGTTCCACACAACTTATATGAGTGTTCTACAATATAGGGGTGATTCTAAACAGATTAATGTCTTTAAAGCTAGCTTCTTACATCTGGATTCATCCAGGTTTTCAAAGAATCATTAAGATATTGCCATATGTCCAAACATGGTAAAATGGAGTAACATGATGAGAAAGTGAGATATCTTGTTCCTCACAACTCCTATGAGATTTCTACAATATAGGGATTATTCTATACTGATTAATGACTTAAAAGCAAGCTTCTTACATCTGGATTCATCCTGGTTTGCCAAGAATCATGAAGATATTGTCATATGTCCAAACAAGATAAACTTGAGAAACCTGATGAGAAAGAGGGATATCTTGTTCCTCACAACTCCTATAAAATGTCTACAATATAGGTGTTATTGTACACTGATTAGTGACCTAATAGCAAGTTTCTTACATCTGGATTGTGGCTTGCCAAGAATCATGAAGATGTTACCATATGTCCAAACAGGATAAACTGGAGTAACCTGATGAGAAAGTGAGATATCTTGTTCCTCACAACTCCCATGAGATTTATACAATAAACGGTTGATCTACACAGATTAATGTCCTAAACGCATGCTTCAAACTTCAAGATTTATCCCGGTTTTCCAAGAATCATAAAGCTATTGCCATATGTTCAAACATGATAAACTAGAGTAAACTGATCAGAAAGTGGGATATATTGTTCCTCACATCTCCTATGAGATTTCTACAATATATGGGTGATTCTACACTGATAAATGTCTGAAACGCAAGGTTCAAACTTCTGGATTCATCATGGTTTGCAAAGAATCATGAAGATATTGTCAAATTTCCAAACATGATAAAAGGGAGTAACATGATGAGAAAGTGGGATATCTTGTTCCTCACAACTCCCATGAGATTTCTACAATATAGGGGTGATTCTACACTGATCAATCTCCTAAACGCAAGCTTCAAACTCCTGGATTCATCCCGGTTTTCCAAGAATCATGAAGCTATTGCCATATGTCCAAACATGATAAACTAGAGTAAACTGATGAGAAAGTGGGATATATTGTTACTCACAACTCCTATGAGATTTCAACAATACAGGGGTGATTATACACAGATAAATGTCTCAAAATCAAGCTTCTTACATCTGGATTCATCCTTGTTAGCTAAGAATCATGAAGATATTGCCATATATCCAAACCATATAGACATGAGTAATCTGATGAGAAAGAGGGATATCTTGTTCCTCACAACTCTTATGAGATTTCTACAATATATGGGTTATTGTACACTGATTACATCTGGATTCATCCTGGTTTGCCAAGAATCATGAAGATATTGCCATATGTCCAAACAGGATAAACTGAAGTGACCTGATGAGAATGTGGGATATCTTGTTCCTCACAACTCCTATGAGATTTCTACAATAAAGGAGTGATTATCCACTGATTAATGACTTAAAATAAAGCTTTTTACATCTGTATTCATCCTGGTTTGCCAAGAATCATGAAGATATTGCCATATGTCCAAACAGGATAAACTGGAGTAACCTGATGAGAAAGTAGAATATCTTATTCCTCACAACTCCTATGAGATTTCTACAGTATAGGGGAGTTTCTCCACTGATAAATGACTTAAAAGAAAGCTTCTTACATCTGGATTCATCCTGATTTGCCAAGAATCATGAAGATATTGCTATATGTCCAAACAGGATAAGCTGGAGTAACCTGATGAGAAAGTGAGATATCTTGTTCCTCACAACTCCTATGAGATTTTTACAATATAGGAGTTATTCTACATTGATTAATGAATTAAAAGCAAGCTTCTTACTTCTGGATTCATCCTGGTTTTCCAAGAATCATGAAGGTATTGTCATATGTCCAAACAATAAAAACTGGAATTACCTGAAGAAAAAGTGGGATATCTTGTTCCTCAAAACTCCAATAAGATTTCTACAATATATGGGTGATTCTACACTGATTAATGACTTTAAAGCAAGCTTCTTACATCTGGATTCATCCTGGTTTACCAAAATTATGAAGATATTGCCATATGTCCAAACAGAATAAACTGGAGTAACATGATGAGAAAGTGGGATATATTGTTCCTCACAACTCCTATGAGATTTCCACAATATAGGGGTGATTTTACACAGATAAATGTCTCAATATAGAGCTTCTTACATCTGGATTCCTTCTTGTTTGCTAAGAATCATGAAGATATAGTCATATGTCCAAACAAGATAAACTGGAGTAACCTAATGAGAAAGTGAGATATCTTGTTCCTCACAACTCCTATGGGATTTCTACAATATAGGGGTTTTTGTACACTGATAAGTGACCTAATAGCAAACCTCTTACATCTGGATTCATCCTGGTTTGCCAAAAATCATGAAGATATTGCCATATGTTCAAACAAGATAAGTTGGGTAACCTGATGAGAAAGTGGGATATCTTGTTCCTCACAACTCCCATGAGATTTCTACAACATACGGGTGATTCTACACTGATTAATGTCCTAAACGCAAGCTTCAAACTTCTGTATTTATCCCGGTTTGCCAGGAATCATGAAGCTATTGCCATATGTCCAAATAGGATACACTGGAGTAAACTGATGAGAAAGTGGGATATATTGTTACTCACAACTCCTATGAGATTTCTACAATATATAAATGTCTCAAAATCAAGCTTCTTACATCTGGATTGTGGGAACCGAGATTCTCACCGTCGAGTTTTGTTAAATTGGAAAGTCAAGTAAACCTAACTTCCCCTGAAGATCCCGGATATCTGCTGGGCCACGCACAACACAGTCAATATAATGATGATTGTCGTATAAAACAAAAAGATCGAAAAGTAGAGCAAAAGATCTTATTTCCAAATTTGCGTTTAAGCGTGAACAACGGGTAAGAGACCGGCTACAAGATCTGTCAGTCGTCTGGCTAGTCCGGCGGCCTGATTGTAACCTAGTTGAGTCGTAGCTCGCTAGTAAAAACGGAAAAAATGCCTAAGTTGCTCTAATGCTAATTTTGCTGTATGAATTGCTCTCTCTTTGCTCCTCGCCCTAAGTCCTCCTTATATACTCCCCCTAGGTCGGTTTATCCTTCCTTTTGGTCGAATATGCGAGTCGGGCTTTTTCAATTTTCGCTGATCGTTGCACTTATCGGGAAACTTGACATTTATCTTTGAGTAACTTCACGTATATCTTCAGGAAACTTGACATTTATCCTTAGGAAACTTGACATTTATCCTTAGGGATAAATTCGTTATTCTTGCCTTGGGCTTTACTCGTAACAAATCGCGGATTCGTGTATACTTGGCCTTCTTCGGAAGTTTCTCCAACCTTTAATATTCTTTCCTTTCAAAGACGACTCTTCGTATATTTTATATGTATTGGTGTTTCTCAACAAAACCATAACCATCTTATACCACGAGTGGAAATCCTTCCGTGATTTTTCTGGAAGTTTCTCTCGATCATTTCGATCATTTCGAGGAGGACGCGGGGCTCGCGGGCTGCCGGCGGGCGTCAGTCCCCAGGACGTGCAGGCTGCCGTCGGGCGCCAGGCCCCAGGACATGCAAGCTGTCGCCAGGCGCCAGGCCCCAGGAAGTGCAGGCTGCCGCCTGGGCGCCAGGCCCCAGGACGTGCGGGCTGCCCCTGGGCGCCAGGCCCCAGGACGTGCGGGCTGCCCCTGGGCGCCAGGCCCCAGGACGTGCAGGCTGCCGCCCGGGCACCAGGCCCCAAGTCGTGCGGGCTGTCGCCGGGCGCCAAGCACCCGGTCATGTAGGCTGCCGCCCGGGTGCCAGGCGCCAGGACGTGTAGGCTGCCGCAGAGCGCCAGGCCCCAGGACGTGTAGGCTGCCGCCCAGGTGCCAGGCGCTAGGACGCGGGGCTTGCCGCCGGGAGCCAAGACGCGGGGCTTGCTGCCGGGCGCTAGGCGCCACGCCGCGGGGCTTGCTGCCGGGCACTAGGCGCCACGCCGTGGGGCATGCCGCCGGACGCTAGGTGCCACGCCACGGGGCTTGCCGCCGGATGCTAGGTGCCTAGCCACAGAGCTCGTCGTCGGGCGCCTTCGGTTGTGATGTTAGCAAATCAGTACGCGTCGATCCGGTAATTTATTCAAGGTTTTAGGATATTCTCTTTTCCGAGGGCTTTCGAGAACATATTTCGTGTTAACCGATTTTGACCCCAATAGTTAGCCCCCCCAGCCAGCTAGGAAACGTAGCGTCTCGTTAGCAGGTCCTTGCTTGCGGTGTAACTCGTTCAGGAAGGTGTAAAAACGAAATTGTTTGTCGAAAGTCGGGGGTGAATAGTAATTTGTAACTTTTTGCTTATATATGTGGAGTAAGTTATTTTTTCATCCTTACCTCTCCACAAATACTTTACTTCCAAGAATTCTCTCTTCCCTCAAAGGAAATGTCTTCAAGAAGAGGATCTTCAAAGGAACACTCCTCCTCTCGCTCGTCTTCGGACGATTCTCCCGCCGTCGAGAGGGTTGCCCCCAAAGTCGAGTTCGAGGTGGATGACGATGCGAAGGACGCGTACTACAAAGCTCTTTGCGGCTCTCTTAAATCTCCAAGGGACATTCCTGTTCCCAAGAGGCCCAAGAAGGTTCTGGGCGCACCCCTCGGGCCGAGCCTGGTCTTTGTTGACTATCTTACGACTCTTCGGAACTTTTACCGAGTTACAGAATAAGTTGTTTTCCGGATCCATACTGGCGACGAGAGTGCAACGAACCCTCCACGGGGATACTTTACTTGCTACGAAAGCTTCTTGTCGTACGGCCGCATGTGGTTCCCGATCCATGGCACCATTGTCCATGCGCTCAACCATTTCAAACTTGCGATATAGGCAGCTGAGCGTTTCGTCACTGGAGGTTTGGCTCGGTGTGCTGATCTCAAGCTACGAGTTGGGGATGGACCTCAGCCCTCTTGACTTCGAGGGATTCTGGTGTACCAAACCAACGACGATCAAGGGCACGTACTCTATGATGCCGAGGAAAGATATGGCCATCATTCAAGGGATCACATCGCATCCCAAGGAATGGTTTGATCACTTCTTTTTCGTTCGGATAGACGGGGTTTCCGTCGATGAGAGTTGTCTTCACCTATTCCCCCAAGAGTGAAACTTCAACCGCGGTTAGTGATGATGACGATTTTCTCAGGTATATACTTTGTAAGTACGGGTGATAATATGAAGTTAATTATCATGCAGTGAACAGGGTTCTTACGCAGCCTCCTCTTGACTTATTCGCCAAGCGAGACCTTCTTTGGAAGTCCTTTACTGTCGAACGGATCCGAATTGCGGTGGAGCTCCATCGATCTAGAGCCGTTTCGCAGCCCTTTGACTCCCTGCCCGATTCTGAGGCATTCACGGAACGGTCCGCTCGGAGGCGTCAAAACAGGTCCCGAAAAGGCAAGGGGATCACATTTGAGGCTGCTTTGGAAGATCTTCCGCTACCAGGGTGGGATGCTAGTTCCGCTTCGAGGGAGAAGAATGGTCCCAGTGATGTCCCTCTTCGCAGCGATTACTTTGCCGACCTCCCTCCCGCTTTCACCACCAATGGATCGTTTGATGAGGAGGCATAGAGGAAAGCGGTTGCTGATGATTCTCGTCTTATCAACGAGGTTTGCATTCTGAATTCTGGCTGTGAATTCATATGTATCTTTACTTTATCTGTTTTGTGTTTTATGCAGGGGATGAGGGTATTTGGCGCGGCACTCGATGGTGGTTTCCGAGCGGCGCACATTTCTCACTTCAAGGCCGAGTAGGCTCGAAGAGAGCTCTTTCAGTCTCGGAAGGAGGTCGAGTAGCGTGACCGAAGGCAGACCAAGCTCACTTCCCGGGCCCTTGTTCGTGCGGAAAGGAGTGGAAGGAGAGCGATCGTCGCTGAGATAGATCAGAGGGCTTCCTCGTTTGATACCGAGTTCCAAAGCTTCAAGAATGCTTAGGAATTTGTTGGAGATTTTCGCGAGTGTCGGGGTTCAGTTGCTACCCTTTACAAGACGCAGAGTGAGAATTTCTCCTTTCCCGCCGAGGTTGCTGAGATGAAGGGTTACATGAACGGATGTGTCCATGCCGAGTCCTTGGTCCCTCCGATTGAAGGAAGAGTCCGAGATCAGCCTACGGGTTCTTCGGGATTTCTATCTCCAGACTTATTGACTTTGACTTTTGAAGATTGTTGGGATTGTATCCCTTTTATCCTGGTTGTTTGTATGGCAGGCCAAGTGTGGCCATTCTATGTGTTTGTGTCACGATCGTAGGAGGTCGTGTATCTTTGTATATTTTGGGACTGGCCGTTGGTGGCTTCGAATCCCCGCCGCGTCTGCGGCTTTAATAAATATGTTATGAACTTTATGAAAAATTATTTTATAATTTATACTTTCTTTAAGTGTAGAGGGCAGAAAACGGGTAGTCACTTCGTATTCTAACTCTTTTTTGTCGTTCGGCCTGTGTGCTACCTTTTGGCGAGCATTTTTAGGGGTAAGCAATGAGAGGCATGTTTTGGATCTTGTATCGTGTGTTGATACTATGCCTATGAGATGTTAAGATCCAGCAAGGCTGGGTTTAGGGCAAGACTTAGGTTTACTCTCAGCTTCTAAGGCTATGCGATGACTGATCAGCTTTTGTTCTGCATGTTCAGTGATTTCTTCCTGATTCTTCCTGATTAAAGTCTGCGACTTGGCGCCGGCTTATATGACTTGTGTAGTAAGAACCGAGCTATCTCCGTTGGTAGTGCTAGACCAAAATTTCAGATTTTTTCTTGTATAGCGTGCTATGATATCCTTGTCGGATGTAAAATGACCTGAGAGGTCTGACTACAGATTTTTTCGAAACGTTTCTTTGTTCATCCGTCGGGGCCAATCAACGGGTTTTTTTTTGTGAGTCGTAAGCAGACTGTTTGTGATGGATGATACGATTTCAATATCCTTTGGAAGAGCACGACGTCTCGAGTTTCCTGAGGACACGGCTTTCGTTTCTCCAATGTGTTTCATGTTCCGAAGAACTAAGGAAGTTGATTTTATGGAAAAATATTTCGATAGTATCGAATACATATGAGTAAAAAAATTGAAAAAAAAAAATTGTGGGAGTATAGAAGTATACGTACCCACCCACCCCCCCTTTTTTGGTGAGGAGGATAGCTGAACTCGCTGGATTTCGACGAGCTGCTTACGTACCTCTCTCGAGGATCAAGCCATCTCGTAGTTCTGCTGGTTGATGCGGGCGTTTCTACTCTCCGAGTGACACCGTTTCGACCGTGCTAGCTAGGTCGATGGTGTTATCGGGAGTGGGGTTGTCCGTTTCCGCGACGATGGACTCGAAGTTATCGTTCTGAGTCGTTGTCGGGCTGAGTGGTTCTGGATTGTCGTTTTCCGAGTTTTCCAGAATTTCTGGCGACTTCTTTGTTCGTTTCAGGTTAGCCTCTTGGGCGTTCCGATGTTTTCACAACTTGTGCTCAGCTAGGAAGCACAGTCTTGATTTTTTCTGGCTTCCTTAGATTACTGAGGTTCCCATTGGAGTTGGGAATTTGATGCCGAGATTATACGTGGATGGTACTGCTCTCATGGCGTTGATCCAAGGCATTCCCATTATTACGTTGTAGATGGCTGGATTGTCGACTACTGTGAAGTCGATGATCTTAGTAACTTCCTTGGCCATGACTGGAAGTTTAATCGTTCTGAGAGTCATCGAGGTAATTCTCAAGAATCCGGTTAGAGGTCTTGGTTCTGGGATAACTTCTCTAAGGGGGATGTTCATCCTTCGAAGAGTGTCGCGAAACATAATGTTAACCGTACTACCCGTATCGATTAGAACTCGGCCAACCTCGAGATCTTGGATTACCAGATCGATGACCAGAGGGTCGTAGTAAGGTTTGTCGATGCCGATGGTTTTGTGTTCTTAAAACACAATCGTATTGTTAGGAATATCATCTTTCAAAGGCTAGTTGGAACTCGTTTCGGCTTTTCGCCCGTAAGCCTTGATTGACGAGACCGAGTCCTGGTAGAATTGAGATCCTCCGATAATCATGTTTATCCACTGGCGATTACTGTTGTTTTCTTGATCGTCTTGTCTCCTTCTGTGCTTTTCCTCCGATCGATTGTCAGGCGCATGATTCTCGGAGGCGGCCTTATCGGTCTTCGGCGGGCGATCGGAATCCAGGAGCAGGTCTTTCATGCTGCTGACTTTCGACAGTTCGCCGGCGAGGACTTTCGCGCCGAGGACTTTGCAGTTCGCTGTGGTGTGACCCCTAGTCTGATGGAACTCGCAGTAGGAGTTATCCTTGTATTGATTCCTGTTCCAAGTGTTCCTGGAGGTCCTACCTTGTTCGGAATTGACTGCGTAGTAATGCTCGCCGCGGACATCTTTCCCCTTGTGATGGACATATTTGTCTTTACGAGAGATTTTCTTCTTGGTGAGCGGCTTCTGTGTTCCATGCTTCTGTGTTCCATTCTTCTGTGCTAGGACTAACATCTCTTCCTCCATTATGATGAAGTCTGTGGCCTTATGGAGGGCATCCTGGATCGTATGCGGTTTTTCTAGAGATATCCACTTGCGGAACTTCGATCTGTACCAGGGAGTTTTCCGCAGGGCGTCGATTGCGACACTGCCACTGATGCCCGTTACCCTAGCCATCACTAGTTTAAACCTTCTCACGAACTCGCGGAGCGGTTCGTCTACTTTCTGGGCTAAGCTCCATAGATCTACATCGGACGTTTCTCTATCCATAAACATGGAGTAGTGCTTGAGAAAAGACGAGGCTAACTGGCGAAAGCTTCCGATGGAATCTCTCTTGAGATGGGAGAGCCACTCGAGCGCGGCTCCTCTGAGATTTTTGACAAAGAGGAGGCAGTGTCCAGCGTCCCGCTTGCACTCTGGGAGTTTGCATCTTCCCATCGCGATTTGGAAGGACTGCAGTTGCGCCTTTGGATCAGAGGTATCGTCGTAAACGGGGATCTTTATCTTTCCAGGGTCTGAGACGTTTGTTTTCGTGATCCGGGAGGTAAACAGAGTTTTCCGTGCTTCCTCAAGGAGCCTGTCAATCTCAGGAGCAGTGGTAGTCGCGTGGTGGATTTGCGATTTAGCCACTTATATGTCGGCCGCAGTCTTCGCTTTATACTCACAGAGGTCATGTATTTCATTGTTGTTACCCACGTCCTTCAGAGGTTGTCGGCGCTGGGCGATGGATTCAAGTTTGGTCCTTCGCCAGCTCTTCTTGTTCCTCCCAGTAGAGGTTCTCTTCCTCCTCTGTCATGGGTTTTTCGAAAGACACCAACTGATGAGCGGATCGACTTCGGGTTCTCATGGGATGGACGTCGGTTCTACCGTCCGAGTGATTCGACTGGTCGCTGATGTCCAGATCGATTCTCTCGAAGTCAGCTCCATCTTATCCCGCCATATCGGGAAGATTTTCCGTGGTCGTTTTCCGTCCCGTCACAGCCGTTACGTCGCGTTTGCCTTCTGCTGGATCCTTCGGAGCGTCTTTTCCCAGATTGTTGAAAATTCCAAAATCAAGTCTTCTGCTGCGTCTCATCTTGGTAGATCCGCGCGGAAGTTTGCTCTTTGCTGTTAAGGTTTTAACCTGTTTCGCGAGCGAGCTCATCAGTTTTCCTTGTTCGTCCGACCTTTTCTGGGCAGAGGCGAACAGTTCTTTCATCTAGGTTAGCATCGTGGTGTTTGCATCGGCAGTGACCGTGGATGCGTTTCCAGCGGGTGTTTTCTCGTTGCTAGTATCGGCAGACAGTCCGGCGTGCGGTTGTCGACCTTTATCGGCTTCAATGGTCATGGTTGACTGAGTGTGCATAGTTGCGAGATAGATCTGTAACCCCCCCCCCCTCCTTCTAGCGCCAAACTGTGGGAACCGAGATTCACACCGTCGAGTTTTGTTAAATCGGAGGAAAGTCAAGTAAACCTAACTTCCCCTGAAGGTCCCGGATATCTGCTGGGCCAGACACAACACAGTCAATATAATGATGAGTTTCGTATAAAATAAAAAGAACGAAAAGTAGAGCAAAAGATCTTATTTCCGAATTTGCGTGTAAGCGTGAACAACGGGTAGGAGACCGGCTACAAGATCTGTCAGTCGGCTGGCTAGTCCGGCGACCTGATTCTAACCTAGTTGAGTCGTAGCTCGCTATTAAAAACGAAAAAAATGCCTAAGTTGCTCTAATGCTAATTTTGCTGTATGAATTGCTCTCTCTCTTTGCTCATCCCCCTAAGTCCTCCTTATATACTCCCCTAGGTCGGTTTATCCTTCCTTTGGGCCGAATCTCCCACGAATCTGGCTTTTTCCAGTTTCGCTGATCCTTGCACTTATTGGGAAACTTGACATTAATCTTCGAGTAACTTCATGTATATCTTCAGGAAACTTGACATTTATCCTTAGAAAACTTGAAATTTATCCTTAGGGATAAATTTGTTATTCTTGCCTTGGGCTTTACTCGTAAAAAATCGCGGATGGGTCCTTCGTGTATACTTGGCTTTCTTCGGAGTTTCTCAAACCTTTAATATTCTTTCCTTTCAAAGACAACTCCTCGTATATTTGAGATGTATTGGTGTTTCACGACATAATAATAATCGTCTTATACGACGAGTGGAAATCCTTCCGTGATTTTTCCGAAAGTTTCTCCCGATCATTTCGAAAAGGAGTCTCGAAGTATTTAGGGCAAGGATGCATCAGGACGCGGGGCTCGCGGGCTGCCGCCGGGGTCAGGCCCCAGGACGTGCAGGCTGCCGCCAGGCGCCAGGCCCCAGGACGTGCAGGCTGCCGCCAGGCGCCAGGCCCCAGGACGTGCAGGCTGCCGCCAGGCGCCAGGCCCTAGGACGTGCAGGCTGCCGCCCGGGCGCCAGGCCCCAGGACGTGCGGCCTGCCGCCGGGCGCCAGGCCCCAGGACGTGGAGGCTGCCGCCCGGGTGCCAGGCCCTAGGATGTGCGGGCTGTCGCCAGGCGTCAGGCCCCCGGTCGTGTAGGCTGCCGTTCGGAAGCCAATCGCCAGGACGTGCAGGCTGCCGTCGGGCGCCAGGCCCCAGGACGTGTAGGCTGCCGCGCGGGCGCCTGGCGCCAGGACGTGGGGCGCTAGGTGCCACTCCGCGGAGCTTGCAACCGGGCACTAGGCGCCACGTCACGGGGTTTGCCGCCGGGCGCTGGGCGCCACGCCACGGGGGCTTGCCGCTGGGTGCTAGGTTCCTAGCCACAGAGCTCGTCGTCGGGCACCTTCAGTTGTGATGTTACAAATCAGGACCCGTCGATCCGGTAATTTATTCAAGGTTTTACGATATTGTCTTTTCCGAGGGCCTTCAAGAAGAGATTTCGTCTTAACCGATTTTGACCCCAACATGGATTCATCCTTGTTTGCTAAAAATCATGAAAATATTGCCATATGTCCAAACAGGATAAACTGAAGTAACCTTATAAGAAAGAGGGATATCTTGTTCCTCACAACTCCTATGAGATTTCTACTATATAGGGGTAATTTTACACTGATTAATGACCTAATAGCAATCTTCTTACATCTGGATTCATCCTGGTTTGCCAAGAATCATGAAGATATTGCCATATGTCCAAACATGATAAACTGGAGTAACCTGATGAGAAAGTGGGATATCTTGTTCCTCACAACTCCTATGAGATTTCTACTATATAAGAGTGATTCAACACTGATTAAGGACTTAAAACCAACCTTCTAACTTCTGGATTCATCCGGGTTCGCCAAGAATTATGAAGATATTGACATATGTCCAAACATGATAAACTGGAGTAACCTAATGAGAAAGTTGGATATTTTGTTCCTCGCAACTCCTATGAGGTTTCTACAATATAGGGGTTATTGTACACTGATGAGTGACCTAACAACAAGCTTCTTATATTGATTCATATAAGATTTCTACAATATAGGGGTTATTTCTACAATATATGGGTTATTCTACACTGATTAATGACTTACAAGCAAGCTTTTTACATCTGGATTCATCCTGGTTTGCCAAGAATGATGAAGTTTTTGCCATATGTCCAAACAGGATAAACTGGAATAACCTGATGAGAAAGTGGGATATCTTGTTCCTCAAAACTCCTATAAGATTTCTACAATATAGGGGTGATTCTATATTTATTAATGACTTAAAAGCAAGGTTCGTACATATGGATTCATCCTGATTTGCCAAGAATCATCATGATATTGTCCTATGACAAAACTTAAACTGGAGTAACATGATGAGAATGTGGGATATATTGTTCGTCACAACTCCTATGAGATTTCTACAATATAGGGGTGATTCTACACTGATAAATGTCTCAAAATCAATCTTCTTACATCTGGATTTATTTTTATTTGCTAAGAATCATGAAGATATTGTCATATGTTCAAACATGATAAACTGGAGTAACTTGATGAGAAAGTGGGATATCTTGTTCCTCACAACTCCTATGAGATTTCTACAATATAGGGGTTATTGTACACTGATTAGTGACCTAGTAGCAAGCCTCTTACATCTGAATTCATCCTGGTTTGCCAAGAATCATGAAGATATTGCCAAATGTTCAAACATGATTAGCTGGGGTAACCTGATATGAAAGTGGGATATTTTGTTCCTCACAACTACTATGAGTTTTCTACAATATAGGGATGATTCTACACTAATTATTGATTTAAAATCAAGCCTCTTACATCTATATTCATCCTAGTTTGCCAAGAATCATGAAGATATTGCCATATGTCCAAACAGGATAAGCAGGAGTTCCCTGATGAGAAAGTGAGATATCTTGTTTCTCACATCTCTTATGAGATTTCTACAATATAGGGGTGATTCTAATTATGAAGATATTTCCATATGTCCAGACAAGATAAAATGGAGTAACATGATGAGAAAGTGGGATATTTTGTTCCTCACAACTTCTATGAAATTTCTATAATATAGGGGTTATTCTACAATGATTAATTGCTTAAAAGCAAGCTGCTTACCTCTGGATTCATCCTGGTTTACCAAGAATCATGAATATATTTTCATATGTCCAAACATGATAAACTGGAGTAACCTGATGAGAAAGTGGGATATCTTATTCCTCACAACTCCTATGAGATTTCTACAATATAGGGGTTATTGTACACTGATTAGTGACATAACAGCAACCTTCTTACATTGATTCATCCTGGTTTGCCAAGAATAATGAATATTTTGTCATATGTCCAAACATGATAAACTGGAGTAGCCTGATGAGAAAGGTTGATATCTTGTTCCTCACAACTCCTATGAGGTTTCTACAATATATGGGTTATTGTACACTGATTAGGGACCTAATATCAAGCTTCTTACATCTGGATTCATCCCGGTTTGCCAAGAATCATGAATATATTGCCATATGTCCAAACAGGATAAACTGTCGTAAACAAATGAGAAAGTATAATATATTGTTCCTTACATCTCCTGTGAGATTTTTACAATATAGTGATGATTCTACACTGATTAATGTCCTAAATGCAAGGTTCAAACTTCTGGATTCATCCTGGTTTGCCAAGAATCATGAAGATATTGTCATATGTCCAAACAGGATAAAATAAAGTAACATGATGAGAAAGTGAGATATCTTGTTCCTCACAACTCCCATGAGATTTCTACAATAAAGGGGTGATTCTACACTGATTAATTTCCTAAACGCAAGCTTCAAACATCTGGGTTTATCCCGGTTTTCCATGAATCATGAAGCTATTGCCATATGTCCAAATAGGATAAACTACAGTAAACCGATCAGAAAGTGGGATATATTGTTACTCACAACTCCTATGAGATTTCTACAATATATGGGTGATTATACATTGATAAATGTCTCAAAATCAAGCTTCTTACATCTGGATTCATCCTTGATTGCTTAGAATCATGAAGATATTGCCATATGTCCAAACAGGATAAACTAGAGTAACCTGATGAGAAAGTGGGATATCTTGTTCCTCATAACTCCTATGAGATTTCTACAGTATAGGGGTGATTCTACACTGATCAATGACTTAAAAACAAACGTCTTACATCTGTATTCATCCTGGTTTACCAAGAATCATGAAGATATTGACATATGTCCAAACAGGATAAACTAGAGTAACCTGATGAGAAAGTGGGATATCTTGTTCCTCACAACTCCTATGAGTTTTGTACAATATATGGATTATTCTACACTGATTAATGACTTAAAATCAAGATTCTTACATCTGGATTCATCCTGGTTTGCCAAGAATCATGAAGGTATTGTCATATGTCCAAACAGGATAAACTGGAATAACCTGATGAGAAAGTGGGATATCTTATTCCTCAAAATTCATATTAGATTTCTACAATATAGGGGTGATTCTACACTGATTAATAACTTAAAAGCAAGTTTATTACATCTGGATTCATCCTGATTTGCCAAGAATCATGAAGATATTGCCATATGTCTAAACATGATAAGCTGGAGTAACCTGATGAGAAAGTGGGATATATTGTTCCTCACAACTCATATGAGAATTCTACATTGATAAATGTCTCAAAAACAAGCTTCTTACATCTGGATTCATCCTTGTTTGCTAAGAATCATGAAGATATTGTCATATGTCCAAACAAGATAAACTGGAGTAACCTGATGAGAAAGTGAGGTATCTTTTTCCTCACAACTCCTATGAGCATTAATGTCCTAAGCACAAGCTTCAAACTTCTGGATTTATCCCGGTTTGCCAAGAATCATGAAGCTATTGCCATATGGCCAAACAGGATAAACGGGAGTAAACTGATGAGAAAGTGAGATATATTGTTACTCACACCTCCTGTGAGATTTCTACAATATAGGGATGATTATACACTGATAAATGTCTCAAAATCAAGCTTCTTACATCTGGATTACATATAGCTTATTGTGGAATTTTATGTTAGGTACAGATTACATATGGCTTGTTGTGGAATTGGATGTTAGGTTGATCGCTATTGTTATTTCTAGTTCTCTGCTTAAGGAAGAAAAACACTACATTCTTTGCAATAGTGTCTCAGCTTTTTTAGTGCCATCATAGCAGATAAATGACTTGCAGACCAATATCAAGATATTTATTTTAACATCTCAGCTCTCAGCAAATACGATAACATGCTTCTCGTAGGAACATGTAACCCTCTAGCTTTACTTAAGGTAATTATGAGTAGCAAAGGCCTCATCTTTCTCCTTCAATCTCTGCAAGATGTGTATTAGATAGATTTAAAAAGACAAAGTTTTGGAATGCCAATCAAGGAGTCACGGCACCCAAATCATCAGCAGGTGGATCACATTCTTTTTGAATCTGGAGCCTGCAGTTTATCCAAAATCATAAACATGATTTCTAATAGATCAACAATTCACCCAGAATAATGAGACGGCCTGTCAATCCATGCTTCTCAAATTTTGCAAGACAGTTGAATCCCCCAGTATTTTTGCCTCTGTTAGGCGAATATAGGGTTCATCATGATTAAAGCCAAATGTTAACGAATGTTAACCTTTGAATCAGCAAATTTCTTTTTTGAATCCTCTCACGCTCCAGAAACCCAGTTCCAGATTCTCCGTGTCAATTAATCATGGATTACAAGCGATAGAGTTAAGGCAAGCCACTGATCCATAAGAGAAAGATCCAGAGAGAAAATAATTGAGATTGGCTGTTTATACAGCATAAGAAAAAATGGATCTGAAAAAGTTATGCAGTTTTGTTTCTCGACTGTTTCATATGAAGTGTCTTCAAATAACATGTGAAAAGGTGAGTTTTCAATACTAAAAGTTTATAACTGAAAATTGATGTAAAGTATTCTAAAATCCAATTCACAATTTTATCATCCAAAATATAACTTAACTTTGAGAAACACTGAATTTGATTTCACTTTTATAAATTATTAGTTGAATAACATGAGATTACAAGTGATTTGAGATGATTTCAGAAAAGTTCTATGTTCAATCACACATGATTTGGATTTTGTTTTTAAAATCACCAGTTGAATAACATGGAGTTTAAAACAAATCCTAAAACTCTTTAAAATCCGAAGTTCAATACACCCCCCTAAAGCTCCAAGGGAGAGGTGATTCAGGCCGCGTAGATGTAACACTTCAAACCCCCTCTTTTGTAAATATTATGCATCGATTTTGCACAAGTTCATGTTTTTAGATGTTTGGTTTGTAGTTTTGATTTTGATTTCATTGGGTTGAATATGATTTAGTTCAGCTGTTTCACGAGTGGTGAAATAAATCGATTTTTTTACCCGATGTTAACTGTTTCTGTGTTTATTAATAGAAGAAAACAGCAACTGAAATGCTTTTGTATATACAATGTTTACCTTAATCTTCACACAGGTACAAGCAACTGAATATTTACAGACTGATATACCCACTAAATAGATGATTCATTGTCAGATGGTGGATGCACTTAATGAGCTGGAGAAGCTCTGGCTTGTGGTAGTGACCATGAGATCAATGTTGGATAGTCATGACGAGCAAAGGAAAAACTAACGAGGAGGAGAAGAAACAAGAGAGTTTGATGAACTGATTATTTAGAAATAAGATGTTTATCCCCTAGCTATTGGAATCAAGTTTGAGTCATGTGATTATTATAACTACTATAACTGCTATGCAAAGCATTTTGGGTTTCTGGTTAGAGTAAATGGCTTATGGTTCTAATTTGCTGAACATTGGTAGAGGAAATAATTTGCCTCATTCTACAACTACTTTTGCTGTATGTCTCTTAAGTCTGTTGCACATATTTGGTAACATCGACAATAATATTATCCTGAAACTCCGAGCTATATACTTATGTATCATAGATAGTGGGCTATATTATATTCGATCATTCTTCTTTTTGTTTTTGCTTAGTGATTAATGGTGGGAACTATTTTTTTTCCTAGGAAAATTGCACACTAACCAAACAAAAAATCCAAAATTAACTACTAACTAATTTCACACATTATATTTGACACATTTATATGGAACTTACAAAGAAAACGTTCGTGTCATTCATTAAGAGTATTTTTGACATTTAAGAACATAAATCCCTAAACATATTTTTCTGTTTTCGTAATATTTGTTTCCTTATTAATATTTTTAAAATAAAAAATGTAATATATTTTTTTGTTGAAATGTTAAATTTATATATCAACAAAGAAAAAAAAGTTTATAATACTGAAATCTTTAAAAAAATAATGTAGTTTCAAAGTTTTTAGTTTTTCCCAAGCCATCTTTGCATCAGGCTACTAGTGAACTCTGGATTCCTATTCCGGAGGGAGGAGATTCTGTTCCGTATTGTTCTGTCCAGTGTTCGGACAAGCTGAGCAGGGGAGTTCCAAGGATTGTTATGTTTCCTACCATTTCGTTCTCTCCACAGTTAATAGATTGATCCTTGGAAAGCCAACCGGAGTAGGCAGGAATCAATCTTATTTCGACGAGGAGAGAGCAAGGTGTTCATGGTAAAACTCCAATCCGGGCTTGGCCGAGGGACAAGCCTACCAGTCAGGTCTGTCCAGACAGTATAGGATTATGGGCAGGCAAAGAAGAGATGGTCGCGAGTTTTGTCTGGCTCACCACAGAGCCTGCAAACCTGAACCTCTCCCCGCGCTCGAGTCCGATCGCCTGTCGACAATCTGTTACGTACGGCCAGCCATGCTATAAACGAGAACCGTGGTATTTCTTCCGAGAAACATACGACTTTGCTCCACGCCACAGCATTCCCTGGAACTCGAAGTTGATCCCATGTCTTGGATGAAGAGAACCAAGTTTTGTAACTGTCATCACCATGCTTCCACATCACACGATCGCCTTCAGCATCCTCTACCCGGGGTGGAACAGAATTGATTGCAGCTATCATCGCCCGTAGGTGATAGCTGCGACATCGTCTTAAGTTCCACTGCCCAGACAAGGCTGCTTCGGCAACTGTGCCGTATCTTCAAATACCAAGACTCATGGTGCCAGTGTCACCTGCAATATCTATTAAGCTTCCCATATTCATCCAGTTATCGAACCAAAAAAGTGTGTCCTTGCCATTACCAATTTCATATTTGAGAAACATAGCTGCTTTGTGGCGAAGCTTGAGAAGCTTACACCATATCCAAGAGCCTGCTTGAGTGTCTTTCACGTCCCAAAAAAATCGATTTCGTAGCAGCTTTGTGGCGAAGCTTGAGAAACTACTTTTTTCTGCAGCACGTTTTGGTGAAGCTCTTTGCGAGTTACCAACGAGGTGCCACTCCTTTTCTGAAACACCTTGTACATTTGTATCCATAAATGTTTCATTCTTCCTAGGATTATGATCCACTTTCTGAGCATGAGGTGATGTGGGATTACTGCTCGCTTCTGTGCCTGTCTTCTTCAGGTTAACTTCTGCATCACTTTGGGCTTCAAGAAGCTTTTCTTTCAGTGTCGAACTCTGTTCCTGGGTGCCAAGGGTATCCTGTCTGCAGTCCTTCAATAGGTGGCCTCACTTTTGACATCCAGTGAATCGGTGTGGTAACCAGGGATAGTGAACAGATATCATTGTATCAGTACCTCTGATGTTGATTTTATCCGAAAGAGGCTCCTCAAGGTTGAGTACAACAAGAAGACGTCGAGTGCATCTTACTGTATTCGGGTGGATTTTAACTGTTTTCCCTATGGTTTCTCCAAAGAATGTGAGACCATTGTGGGAGAACAAATGTCCTGGAACATCCTTAATGTCAACCCATAAAGGAATCGCTCTAAGATCAGGTTTTGAGGCTTCTGTGTCTTGTGTCCATTCCTGAACAACGAGGGGAACATCAGCGATGTGCCAGAAGCAGCGTTTCAGAACTCTGACTCGCATTTGCTTGTCCTCTACACAGAAGAGAACTGTCTTTGCAGGTTTGTCTTTGGAGGTCCAGAGACGGTTTACTGTCGCGTGAACCTTTGCTATGTGGGGTGCGTCGGAGATGAAGTGTCCCACTAGGTAGGACGCCCATAAGGGATTCATCCTTCTTAATCTCCTCAGGGAGATCAACAACTGCTATGCCATCGGCCATCTCCACTACAGGTGACAAGTGGACTCCTTTCTCATGCTGATCGGAGGTTACATCTGAGTAAAGCGCTTTGGTTGAGGGAGGGGTGTTTGAGTAGGTTTTAGAGGGTGGGAGGGGGAGACCTGGGCCCCCGGGAGGGAGAGGAGGCGACATATTGCCTTGGGGCATACGGCAGAGCGGCGGCAGAACCTCTTTAGAGTTCGTTTTTTTTTCTCGATCTATCTGGTTGTTGTTTCTTTTAAACAACAATGTAATATAAGTTATTGTTAACAAGATTTTATGGTCTAAAATGATTTAGAATATTATATATCCTTGAGATTTTAGGAAATAACTTATACAGAAATCTTAACACATTAAATATATTTAAGATATATTTATAAAGTATGAATATCGCACATCAAAACTTTGTGAAAATCATCAACAAAAATTATTACTATAAATATATCATTTTCTTTCGCTTGAGCAAAATTAAATATGACTGTAATAAACCAACAACTTATATTTTTATTGGCTTAAACAACATTTGTGTTTTGACATATTTATATATATATATAATTTGCAGAGAAAAAATATCCAGCGCTTTAAAATGCGGAACAAAATATAGTTTTTCTTAAAACAAAAGATATTTACATAAATTTTAAACAAAAATGTAAAAAAATAAATAAATGGGGGCACCCACAATACAAAATGCTATTATACTCCCTCTGTTTTAATATGTAAGTAGTTTTAGCAAAAAATATTTGTTTCACAATGTAAGATGTTTACATAGTTCAAAACACCTTTTACATTTATTACATATTGTGTGACCAATCTAATAATTCATACTTTTTTATTATTGGTTGAATTTATGTATTAAATACTACTTTTTTAAAAGTAAAAGTTTTCTTAATATTCACACTTTTAACTAAAACTACTTACAAATAAAAACATAGGGAGTATTGTTTATATTAATATTTTCAAAATAAACAATATAATATTAAATTATTATTAACAAAATTTTATGGATTTAACAAAATTTTAAATATTTTATATTCTTGAAATTTTAAGAAATAATTTATACAGAAATCTCTACAACGTTAACGCATTAAATATATTTAAGATGTATTTATAAAATGTAAAAATTCTACATCGAAACTTTGTAAAAATCATCAATAAAAATGATTACGGTAAATATAGCATGCACTTTCGCTTGAGTAAAATCAAATCGACTGTAATAAACCAAAAACCTATATTTTTATTGGCTGAAGCAACATCTGTGTTTTGACACATTTATATAAAACTTCCAGAGAAAAATATCTTGTACTTTAAAACGCGAAGCAAAATTTAGTTTCTACTAAAGTATTTGCATAAATTTTTGGAGAAGTGTTTATTAGTTTTTTTTTGGTCAAGTGTTTATTAGTTTACTAATTATAGTTTTGACTAAGTTATTGTTCATGTTTTTCTTTTCTCTTTCTCTCTCTCTCTCCTTAATTTTCTGCAGAGGTTAGAGCTAATCTCCTTCAGGATCGGACGGATCTAACTTTCTCCAGTAGTTCAGATGTATAACTTTCTTCACCAAGGAATATTTGCATTTGAGAATTGATCAGCAAGGCCCAATCCAAGGCGATGGAGTCTCTAACGCTCGATATAGAGCTGTTACAGTTGCCGGAGACGTCACCAATGTCGATGAAATCGAATCAAGAATTCGTCAAGAAGCTCTTTGATCAATGGCTTGCGCTTCCTGAAACCAATCGTTTGGTAACATATAATAAATAATGCTTGGAATTTTCTTGAATAATATGAAACCTTGGAGATATTGTTGTTTTTAATTATAGGTAGCATCTTTGGTAAATGATATCAAATCTGGAGTTGCATTGAATGTTTTCTCTGGAGGCTCTTCTGCTACAAATTCAGGGTCTAATAGTCCTTTGGCTTCGATGTTTCCGGCACGCAATGGCCCTCCTCTTTCTCCCAGGAACTCCACCGGCTCTCCTCGGATCACTAGACAAAGGACTGGTCTCTCTAATCTTAGCTCTCCTCTCAAAGTTGTTTCTGACCATGTCAAAGAACTCATTCCTCAGGTCCATATTTCCATTTACCTTCTACTTAAGCTTTGATCGGGAGCATTGATCGTCCGAGAGGTGGCACTAACTTATTGTATTGCACTGCCATCTCTTGTCATATACAGTCTCGTAATACCAAAAAAAAAAAAAAAAAAACCATACAACCATGTTCTCTGCATTTTTATTTATTTTGTAACCATTTTTTTGTGTATCTCTTACTGCCATTTCCTCTCCATATAAATTTAGCATCGTTTGTGCTATAAAGAATGTCTATTATGAACGTATAGTTTTACTTTGAAGATGGTCGCCCACCACCAAATGACCAAAAAGAGCAGTGTATAGCTAAGATCAACACTCTTTTCCATGGCCATGAGGATGGTTTGCAACTGCAAGGTCGGTTAATTAGCTTCTCTTTAGATATCCTTATCTCTAATATTTAGTGACTAACCAAGTCTTTCTTTTCTTTTAAGAATTTAAATTGATAACTTCTGAGATCTGCAAGGTTCCATCATTTCTCACCACCTCTATTTTCAAGAAAGTTAATACAAATAACACTGGTTTTGTGAAAAGGTTTGCAGTTTCGATCCATGTGTAGCTACAAAGTTTTGTGTAGTCAAAAAGAGATAATTATTCGAAAACCCATGTATTTTTGTAAACAGAGAAGCCTTCATTGATTATTGGGTTAAGGGAAATATGTTGACAAAGGAGATAGCAACTCAGATATTTACGATTTTGAAGCAACCGGATAAAAAATACCTTGTCCAGGTGATTTTTCTGAGCTGCACTACATATTACGTTGTATTTGGCAACAATTCTTTATTGATTTTTTCTTCGAGATGAATTTGTAATAGGATGATTTCAAGCCTGTTCTCCAAGAACTATTGGCAACACACCCTGGTCTTGAATTCTTGCAAGGCACACCTGAGTTTCAGGATAGATATGGTTAGTTTTAGATGATATTTAATATTTTGGAAAATGATGTGATTCATGATTGATAGAATTTCTTTTATAAAGAGAGGTGTTATATATACAAAGTTGAGTATATGATCCATTTGTAATCTTTGATGAAAACTTTTGGCAACAGCTGAAACTGTAATATACAGAATATATTACTACATTAATAGGAGTGGGAATGGTCATCTTACCTTAAGAGAGCTTAAGCGCGGAAACTTAGTTGACGCAATGCAACATGCCGATGAAGAAGAGGATATCAATAAGGTGTTGAGGTAGCTGGCAAGAGATAAATGAAAAACATTGTAGTTGGGGCTAGTTCACGCCTTTTATTCTGACTCTCTTTAACGGTTTACTAATTAGGTACTTCTCTTATGAGCATTTCTATGTCATATACTGCAAGTTCTGGGAGCTGGACACAGATCATGATTTCTTGATCGACAAAGAAAATCTCATCAGATACAGTAACCATGCTCTCACCTACAGGATTGTCGACCGAATCTTTTCTCAGGTCTGCTACTCCGCATCTTCCTTTTTTTTTATTTATCCACTACGCTTGTCATTGTCAATACGCCTTTTCATATAGGTACCAAGGAAGTTTACGAGTAAAACTGAAGGAAAGATGTGTTACGAGGATTTTGTTTATTTCATTTTGGCTGAAGAAGACAAGTCATCAGAACCTAGTCTAGAGTATTGGTGAGGGTGAAACTTTTTAAAGGGTGTCGGTGTTATTTGGTAAGAGTTTATGTTATAATATAGATGTTGATGATACAGGTTCAAGTGCATAGATTTGGATGCAAACGGAGTCTTGACACGGAATGAGCTGCAATTCTTTTATGAGGAGCAGCTGCATAGAATGGAATGCATGGCGCAAGAGGCGGTGCTGTTTGAGGATATTTTGTGCCAATTATTTGATATGGTCAAACCAGAAGACGAAGGGTACATTTGTCTGAATGATTTGAAGGGCTCTAAACTTTCCGGAAATGTTTTCAATATACTTTTCAACTTGAACAAGTTCATGGCGTTTGAAACGCGTGATCCCTTCCTCATTCGCCAGGTAAATATGTCCACTAAATATTCGCCATGTACTTGTAGAGAGACTTATTGCTCTCTTATTGATTCGAATACATAGGAGCGGGCAAATCCTACATGGACCGAGTGGGATCGTTTTGCTCATAGGGAATACATTAGGCTATCTATGGAAGAAGACGTCGAGGATGCTTCTAACGGAAGCGCTGAGGCATGGGACGACTCGCTTGAGGTCTCCTTTTGAGCGAACTAATATGGTAAAAGAGTGACGGCTGGTTTTAAAACAATTCAGGTTCTGAAACATAAGCGGGAACTGAAACTGAAAGCTATTGTCGATACAGTTTTGATTTCGGTCTGGATTCAGTTTGACATAAACAATAATCTCTAAAGAACATTGAGTTTTTACTTAGTATATTTCCCTTTGAGAAGTTCAGTTATGGTTATAGTCTTATTTGGACACTTCAAAGTTCAAACTTACAAACTGTGCCAACATAAGGCAACAACACCACCTCGCGCAGTCACACGCTGCACATGTTCTTGCGTGAGAACTCACACGGTTTTCGTGAATTCCACACCTTGACGCGATCATGGGGCATCACACTTTCTCCACGTGATCTATGTCGCCATATTCAAATGATCACGGTACACTACACTATCTCTATGTGATCCGTGCTACCACATTCTTATCAACTGAGCATCTCATCTGTTTCCCACAGAAGCCACCTATTGTCTCAAGAACACACTGGGAGCTCCCTGAAATCTCATCAATCCCACGCTTGAACTCCTCGATCTTATAGAAAAACTGGAAAGCGTTATTCGCTGGAATTGCGAGAGAAGTAGAAGCTAACTTCGAGAGATTTTCCGGGAGAACCACCAATCAACGCCTTCAGAGATTTCAGCCCCGGTGAATCGTCACCTACCATGCTTATGAATCAGCTTACGGTCGCCACAGGAGGAAGAAAATCTATACAAGAGGTAAACTAATCTCGTTTCATTTCGTTTATAGAAGTGATTTAAACAATTTACAATGCTATACTTTTAGCCTTTAGGGCTTGCCCTTTTTTGCTATGCTTACACAAAAACCTCTATAAATTAATAATGTTGGGACTTTGAAATATTATTAATTTATATAGATATTGATTTACAAAAGTTTTTTTATTTAAATTTTATCTATTTTTGAACATTTTTATTTATATTAAAATAGAAAATATTTTATTTTACCGTATGTAGATTACTTAAATTTTAGAAATTTGACTTCCATATTGTTTTACTATCTTATTTTATATATAATTTTATGTTTCATATAATTGTTAAGTGGTTTTCGGCATAATTTTACTAAATATTATCAAGATATATTGAAATGTTAAGAAAAATAAAGAATTTTCATTGTGAATATAAAACCAACAATATAATATTTGACTTGTACTTATGTAAAATTATATATAGATAGATAATTAATTTATGATTTTGAGGGGACTATATATTTATATAAAAATTTTAAAAATATTATTATCTTATTATTTTATCGATTTGTATTATATTTAACACTGGCCCAACTTGAGAACGGTAAAATTTATTAATTTATAGAGATTATTAATTTATAGAGGTTCAACTATATTTCTTTTTTAGAAAATTATTAGAATATTATGAAAAAATTGTATATGGTTAGAATACTATATATTTTTTTAAAAAAATACAAAAATGACTATATACCCCTAGTAAATTACAATTGAAGTTTTCAGTTAAATTTTTAATTGATTATTTTATAATTAAAAATGAGTAAAAAAATCTACATTACTAGTAAATAATCCATGCCACTAATAATCATCCCACATCACTAATTATCATAAACCACGGGAAGAAAAATCAAACGACGTTTTACTTCAACTAAAATCGTATTCTTGACTAAATCCTAACCGCTTTCGAAATTGTATTCGCCACAACTTTTTTCGGCAAGCGTCTTCTCCGCAAGTGTATTCTCGGCAATCGTCTTCTCTTACATCGTCTCTGCAAGTGTTTTCTCTTGAATCATCGTCTCTGCAATTTTCCATAATCGTATTCTCTAGTATGTTTCAACGCTTTGCTTTGTGTTTTTGAGTCCGTGGCTGAGTATGATGTCTGAGCTTGATGTATGTTGTGTCTGAGTTTGATTTAGGTTATGTCTGAGATTGATGTATGTTGTGCCTGAGTTTGATATATGTTGTGTCTGAGTTTTTTTTCAATAGCGATTGATTTATAAATGACGTTGTGACTGAGTTAGCATTCTACTGCGTCTGAGTTAGGTTTCTGTTGTGGCTGATTTATAAATGATAATCGTGACTGGGTTAGTATTCTACTGTGTCTGAGTTAGATTTCTATTAACGGCTGATTTATGTATGTGACTGTGGCTGATTAATTGTCTTTGAACTTTTATGCCGAGCGTTTAGGCGGCCAAATTTAAGACAAGACATCCACAATTTGAATATGAAGATTAATGAATATTGACAGTATGTCAATCACTGATTTAAATATATTGAGATATCAAAAAACAAATATATTACAAACACTCCAACTTCTCTCTAGTTTTACATCATACTTGAAATCGTCTCTGGTGGCCGGTGAACAACTCACCATCAGTCACCACCCCTTTTTTTGTTTATGATGATGTATCAAGGCGAATTTTTGTTAAAACACTTTTCGCAAGGCGAATTTTTGTTAATCTCTTTCGTTGGGCTAATCCATATTCCGTTGATGCTTGGGCTTGAAACTTTTATTCTTTTTGGTTGAGCACAGATCCCTTTTCTATGAGGTTCTCTCTCTCGTATATATTAAGAGTTTATAAATCAACATAAAAACGGTGAGTTTCAGATGAAAAAGACGATGGTGATGTTGAAATTACTCGATTGATTTAATGGAGACTCGATACAAACTGGCATCTTCTATAAAGGTGGTCCCAAGTGTCTTTTAGTTGAATCAATTAGAGTTATCTCAGATCAAATTCACCAGCAGTTGTAAAAGATTTAAGTTTCTAGTGACGGTTGAACACGAAAGCTAAATATAAAGATATAAAATCAAGGTGAAACGAGGAATGATGATGGGGAGATGAAGCTCTATCATCGACGGTGAAAGTTTGCCGGTGACAATGAAGAGAAAGATCTAGATTTGCATGTCCCATTTATGTCACTTGGTTGAATTGTATTTCTATCATCGACGGTGTATTTCAGCTTTGTAATGTGTGTAAGATTAAAAACAATGTACTCTTTATATTTAATAAAATCAGAAGTTTGACAAAAAAAAATTAAATTAAGAAATTTTATATTACGGTTTGTTTTTGCGGGAGAACAAACGAGTATTACACAACTATATTCTGATAGCAAGTTGATTTTTTCCAGCTAAATTTTATATATTATTTTTAACATAGTATTATACAGAATACATAGTAGAAAACATCGACAGCTATTAAAAACTATAACAATGAAACATTTTTTGAAATACCTTTTTTTGCAACACACAATAACAATGAAGCTAATTAACAATGAAAAGTTGAACAAAAAAAAAAAAACAATGAAACTCGAACCATAATACTGAAAGAAAAAACCAAAGCTAGAAAAGATCTGGAGAAACACCAACAGCGAAAAAGCTACCTGCTAGAACAGTCGCAAAAGAGTTTGACACGAAGTTGTTAAAAATAGGAAAACAATTTATTTAAGAAAAGGCTTTTGGAACTTCCCATGAACCCAAACTCTGTTCATGATCTTATTCTTTCTCCGATTTACTGCTTTGACACAACAATTTTCAAGCTCGACCTGCACTCAAGATCGAAATATAGATAAGTCATGTGATCCATTCAAACGCTTTTGTCCCTGTTCATATTTTGAACCCTTACTTATACAGAGGACTGCCTGATAGAAAAAAAACATTTGAATTGTAGAATACCTAAAAAGCAATGCATTACTTAGTCGCAAAAGAAAAGAAGAAGGATTTACCTCGATGAATCCAGCATCTGTAAATAGTCTCTTAACAGTGTCGAGACAAAAGAAATAGGAAAGGGTTCCATCTGACCGCACGTATTCCCTAAACCCAATACATTTCTCTGGCTCAAACCGCAGCATAGTCATGTCATATAAGCCTGAATTTAACTTCCAGGCGTTAGTTTCTCCTTATTTGTATAGCATATATGAAAACTCTTTCATGGTGAGTCAACCAAGAATTACCGTAATCTCTGAACAAGAGCAGACCACCAGGTTTCAGCACAGCAAAGCATTCTTTGATAGCTCTTGGCATCATTTCTTTAGGCACTGCCGACAAAGTGAAAATCTGACAAAACATAACAACCCGAGTTATAATGAGCCTAAGAATCAGATATAACAAGCCCACAACTATATAACATATATTTTGTATGTTGCTTGACTAGAACAATCATTATATGACCCAGAAATTTAGATCCAGTGCAGAGATATGGCGTTTAAATGCATTGGTTGGTCGAGCGGTGATGTTAACATACCAGAGTGACAAAATCAACCCCACCGATGCAATGCTCATCCAAAGAAGTGCCATCACTCTCTCCTAATTATGAAGAAAGCATAAAGCTCAAAAAGATTATCAGATGAGAGATCGAAGTGTATCTTATGTGAAGGGACTGAAACCTGAATGATAGCAATTTTTGTTGTGTCGACAGTGATGACACGCCACCCAATTTGGGAATGCAGACGTTGAAAAGTCACAAGAGAAAGAATGGAAGTTATCAACTGTAGCAATAGCGCGATCAATATTCTCTTTAGTCCTAACGAGGGCCTCACTGCTACAATCGCAAGCGTATACGGTAATGTTCTTGCTTCCACTGCACAACAATAAGAGCCAAACACAAAACAGCTAAAGATACATAAGATAAAAAGAAGCAGCATAAATCTGTGACAACCCGTCCCGTGGAACATCCACCCATGGACCCTAGGCTCACAGCGCTGCAGTGCACCGACCCCAACCCCTCCATTATGAGATCTCACTATCTCCATAATTAGGTTGTTGGTGAGACTCGAACCCAGGTCCTCAACCTTTAACAGCATTCCACAAGACAAGCTGTCACCAATTAAACTCAGTTCAATTGGTGACAACTTATCTTGTGGAATGCTGTTAAAGGTTGAGGACCTGGGTTCGAGTCTCACCAACAACCTAATTATGGAGATAGTGAGATCTCGTAATGGAGGGGTTGGGGTCGGTGCGCTGCAGCGCTTTGAGCCTGAGGTCTATGGAACAGTGAGGTCCACGGGACGGGTTGTCGCAAAATCATTATAGGTAGAAGAAAAAAATTCAAGAAAAGGATTGATAGTTTAACAATCTCATAAACTCTGAATAATAAAAAACTGGGAGTGAAGAATTTAATTGAGATACCGTAAAACTGGAAGGACAGTACTCCCATTACCGCAACCGACTTCCAGGAGTTTAGAGTTTTCGCCACATAAAACTAGCTCTGGAAATTCTTTCAACAGATACCTTCTTTCCTACATGAATTTAAATGAGTCGAGAAGACGAATATGAGTGTGAGTTTTGATGTTGTGTCTATCAATCATATGATAAAGCATTCAAAATCCAAATTATTAGTTTTGAAAAGGGGTTTGGGAATGGGGAAGACCTTGAAGAACTTGCCGGAGGAGTGACGGGAGTGGAAATCTTGCCATGGCTTCGAATCAGAGAAGGAGGAGGAGGAGGAATCTACCGGATGTTGTTCTTGTGTATGGTGGGAGAGAGAAGGATCATTCTCTACCAAATTCTTCAAAAAATCCCATTCGAAATCCTTTGAATGATACTCTCCTGCTTCCCCTCTTTTCTCCATCCTGGAACAACGTTTTCCTCTCGCTTTTTCTCTGGACGAAACTGAAACCCCACGTTGAAGAGCAGGGCCGGCTTCACATTCTCAACGGCCCTAGAGCAAAAAATAATAATTTAGGCCCTATAACTAATTTGTTTTTTTTATCAAGGCCCTATAACTAATTAGTTTCGTAATTATTATTGAAATATTATTATAAAATTTTAAAAAGTTAAACAAATTATTATCATTCCGTTTTCATTTTTAAATTAAAAAGATAAAAATTCTTTTACTATGCCATTAAAATTTTCTAAGAAATAAAACTATAAGTATCCAAAAAAAAACATGTCTCCTTTTGTTAAATATTTATAGGCGATTTGTGTAATTTTTTTTTTTGAATTCTTGGTGGACCCTAAAACATGTGTGTGTTTGCCCCCACATTTTTTAATTGTTCAAATGTCTATTTGTATTAACCCCCTAAACAACAATCCATGTTAATGAAAGTGAACACATATATGCACCAAAGACATCTAATTTCATAAAAGCAACTTATATTAATGAAATAAAATCAAATCCTAAAAATTATTAAAATCAATAGATATGAATAAAATAAAAAGTCATGTGTATATCTAATTTTAATGACACCATCTATAGTTTGACTTGAGCTATTTTGTTATTTATTTTAATAAAGAAACGACCAGTCAACCTATATGTGTACAATTTCAACCACATAAAGCTTGATGGGCACATCACATATCAGATATATCACATATATAACAACTTGGATTCAGCTTTGATGTATTTGTGTACATGTAACGTTATATACACAACAAATTGTACACAAACAACAATGCTTTCTACAAGGAAATTTACCTATGTGCACTCTAGCCCATGCTTATGCATTTAACAAGTATATGCACTTAAACATCTAGAATGCATAAAAAATTGACTACTTTTTTTTGTCGGCTGACCAAAAAAAAACTGACTACTATGAACTAAAAGATAAAAGTCATTTGATAGGAATAAAATACAAAGCTATATTGGCACATATGCCAATAAAATACAAAGGAATAAAATACAAATCTATATATGTGTAGATTTATTGGCACATATGCCATTTCCGGTTGGACTTGATCTATTATATTTATCTACTAGATGATAACTCGGGCCCTGCCCGGGGCGAGTTTTTTTAACTATGATATATTTAAATATTATAATCAAAATACATTTTCTTATCAATATTTTTTTTATATTTGATTAAAGATGAGCATTTGGGTATCATTTGGTTCAGTTTGTTACTATTTAGTTGGATCTTTGCTGATTCGTTTCATTTTGGTTTTGCCCTTTGCGAGTTCGATTTGGATTATGATAACCCATTTAATTAAAAAAATTGAAGTTCTAATATATTTTTAACTTCTTAACATCTAAAAATAAATATAATATATAACATATAAATTTGAATAATGTATGACAAAATACTACAACCTAACATAAAAATTGGCTTAGCTTAAATATTTGGATTAAAAATCATAGATATTTTAAATATTTTTGGTATCGTTTAACCATTTTAAACATGTACTTTATTTGTATATATTTCCTAGTATTTTTGACAACCTAAAAAAAATCTTATATATTTTTTATATTCTCTTAGATATTAGTTTTAAATTAACTAATATATCTAAGTACATAAATCTGGTTCAAATATACCTGGACACTTGTCTTAATCCCGTTTTTGTAAAGACAATTTTTTAACCCGTTCAGATATCTAACCAATTTTTATTAAATTTCTGTACTCCTTTCAGATTGGATTTGGTTCGGTTTTTTTGGATTTATATTTTGCCCAATTACATATTTTTTATTGTAACAAAAATTTAAACAAAAATTATAATGATTCATATTTATTTTGGGTAAGCAACAATTTTAAACCAAAACACGTTTTACTATGTAAGTGACCCATATAGTTAATCATTAAAATTACTCTACGTCCATTTAAGAAAAACAATGGATTGGACTAAAAAATTAATATTTTAGATTGTCAAAATCGACACTTTAAAAAATAATTTCAGTGTTATGACGAAGAGAAAGAGGGTGAGGTTAGGAAATAAAATTTATTGTGCAGTTCATGTTCTCGATAGATGATTTCAACAACTTCTAAATAAATCCATGTCTCAATCACTTGTAAGATTTTTGAAAAAAAATTGATTAATAAGATCATACACTTACTAAAGTAATATATATATATATATATATATATATATATATATATATATATATATATATATATATATATATATATATGAGATTAAAATAATCACATAAATCAAAAGAGTACCTCTTAATAATTAACACTATATATATGTAAGTAAATCTAAATGTTAATTTATTTATTTTATATGGTATATAATTAATTTTGAATAAAATTGACATAGATATATTTATATTTTAATATAAATATCTATTATCATATGGTTTTATAGCATATATTTTGTTCCCCTGGAGAACTAAACCATTCCAAGTATTAGCAATAAGTCTCACCATGCATGACTGGAAATTAATGGCTATAGAAGTAACATACGATATTGAGACTCAAATATATTTTTGCACGTACGAAGACCATCTCAATGGTTTCTCTGCCAGCAACTGAGTACTACTTCAAAATTCGAATGATTTCCACCTTTATTTTCGCATAGATTTGTAAGTCTTCATGAAAGTTAGAGATGAAATTCAGCAAACTCATTTTTTGCTTAGTGGCGCAGTTTTGAAATAGGTTTGGTGTGAAGTTTTAGAAATGAGTACTTTAGTTTGATATATATAGTCATCAAAATTAGGCCATAGGCGCACAAGAGTTGAGTTGAAACAATTATTGTGTTGTCGATTTCTCAAAATCCACGCTACGAGTGTTTAGCAAATCCGGGAAGTATATCTCATACTTTGATTTTTCATATATATATATATATATATATTTAATACGTATAAAATATTTCTTAATATTATGAGAATCAATATTTAATACACTATTTGACCATAGACTTATTACATACGCATAAAATTAAGACAATAAATACTTTTGTGTCACAATTTGTGTTTCTTCCTTACTAAAGTGAAGAAATCTCGCTCATAAAAAACGCAAGTGTATTTAATATTATCCAGAATTGGAGACTATGTTATAATAAGTTTTCGTCAAAATTATGCGACATATTTTATAAACATTCCTGGTAAAATAAACGTAAGATATAAACATTCGACTATAACAATCTGTTGAATCATTAAAAAAAAACAAAAGCTTGGAACGTCCTTGTTTCAGAGTATACATTCTTGATTTTATTGCCCATTACCATGCAAAAGCTTGGAGCGTCCTTGTTTCAGAAAAGAATCAAACTGCGAAACCAAATTCATTTTGACAGATGTATGAATTTTATCTCCCTGAAAAAAAAGAAACAAAAGCTTCATATAACTTATGCTCTAATGGTGTAGCTTTATACAATTTACAGGCTAACGACAACTTACTTTTGCATCTACACAGACCATTTCAATGGTCTCGCTCCACCAAAAGTGGGAGTACTCCTTCCAAAATCTTATATCTTAAACTTTTATCTTCTTTAATATAGATTTGCACGGTTTCAAGTCGGAGATAAAATTTAGAGAACTCGTTTCTTTGCTAGTTATCACAGTTTTGAAATTCTTTGGTGTGATAACGTAGCAATGAGTTTAGTATTATATATATAGTCATACTACATAGGGTTTCGGTGTGGAAAATTTGGTTCAAGGAATATTGCATCGCCAAAAATCAGTGAGTGGGTCATTAATCATTTGATTCCAATTTAAAATTTTGAAAAATATTTATGCAAAGATCAGAAAAATTTAGGAAACAATATTAACTATATTTGACCAAAGACTTGCATAGATCGAATGATATATAAATAATAATTATTTTTCTACCAGTTATGTTGATTTCTTAATTAAAAGTTTTGGAGCTTAAATTAAGGGATTCCATTAGATTTAATATAACATTTCTTTTTGAAGATCTATACAATCAGTCAATGTACTATAACTTCTAATTCAAGGTTCCTAAATATGTGCTATCAAACCATATACCAGAAGATATATGTTTATAGTATTACTTGTGATATGGTTTTTCTTTGATTTAATTAAACAACAAATTAAGCTACCTAGAGCATGCGTCTATATTATAACATTTTCTTTGTTTGTAAAACAAAAAAAAATGACAAACCATATGAAACAAAAAAAAGCATATGAAACTTGAAATAAAAATACTTTTTTGTATTGTTAAACATTAAATAAAAGAAATCCTATTTTTTTATAACGTTTCCATTTGTATTTATGATTCAACGTCTACAATCAATGTCCTAATACCATAAAATATGTTTGGATACATAATCAATAGATGACTATCATATAAATCATGTGGGTTGTTCAGCAAGCAAATCGTGATTGAGAGCTAATACAATAAAATACGCTTGGATACATAATCAATGGATGATTATCATATAAATCATGTTATGTGGTCGGCAAATAAATCGCGATTGAGAGTTAATCCTGGTTGTTTTAGGAAAACACATAAAGTGTATTAATTAATATATTTCGCGGTTTGCGAGAGTTAATATTCGTATATCAGTTTCAGGCAAATACATCCAGCAAATCAGTGCCTTATTTATCGGGTTTGACACATAAACTTAGTATACATGTGTAATAATTGAATCAAAATAGTTTATTATATGTTTTTTCATCAAAATTCAATGAAAATATATGTAACATCATATAATCCGATATATGTATAGCAAAAACTATGTATTACAAATCAAATAGTCAACATTGCGCATTATAATATGAGCTGGATTCTTATCAAATAAACTAACACTAGGTGATACCCGCGCCTTGCGCGGACTGACTGAACTAAACATATACTACCTCAGTTCCTGAAAGTAGGAGTTTATAGAAAAAAATCTTTTTCACAAAGATAGATTTTCTATATTATTAAGGTACTTTTGTATGCTTTTGAGAAACATTAATTAAGAATATTTGAGTTATTCAAATTCTATTGGTGGATAGATATTGAAAAGCGTATAAAAATAAAAAGAAAAGATAAATTGTAAACATTAATTATATTCTTAATAAGCGTGAATATTCTATAAAATCTTATTTTCGGGAACAGAGGTAGTATTAAAATTTTTAATCTTTAGATATTAAAACGGTAAAAGTTCTAGTCACAAATATTACTTCTTATATAATGAAAGATTGAAGAACGTTTTGCATATTATAGAAGGCAAGCTTCGATTTTGTTAAAAAAACTTATGTAATTGTTAGTCTTATTGATGTAAATTTTGTGAAAATAAATATATAAGAGTAATTTACAACTTATGTAATTGGTTAGGTTCTTTTAATTAAAAAAACTTCTCTAATAATGTTCTCAAGTAAATCCCTAAAATTATGTGTCTATATTTACTTAGTCATGAGAGTTTAAGTAAATTTATAGTAACATTTTTATATTAACCGAAATCAAAATGCGTTATGATTATTGCGTATATCACTTTCCTATTTTTCGATATTGCATAAGTTACAGTCAAATTTAAATTTTCTTAATATCTTCTTTCCTTAGAATAATGTTATTTAAATTTGCATATGAAATTTAAATTTAATATCAAACCGAATTTGGTTAAATTACGGTCAGAACCTATCTTTTTGATTCATATGCAATTTAATGAACAATAACATTATTAGTCTATTAACGTATTGAAATTTCAATTTAATATCAAACCGAATTTGGTTAAGTTACGGTCAAAACCTCTTTTTAATGTATTATATGAAACAATAATCGTCTTTATTTTGGTTAGACATATTAAATTGCATACCAAATTTAGTCAGAAAGAGATTGAGATGGAGTGGAAAATACATAGAACACGTACTATATAGGTCACTAACTTTTTTATAACATATAGATTGATATACATATTTTTAATATTTAAAAAAAAATGTAACTATAGTTTTATAAAGTACCAATTGGTTCTATATTTTTTTTTTAAATCTAAACTAAAATAAAGAAATTCAAAAATTATCGACCAAGTAAATTATTATTTTAATATAATTTAGAATATTTAGAAAATGATATGAATTGGTTATAGATTTAGTTTTATTTTATATATAAACTAAAATAAATAAATTTTAAAATTATCGACCAAGTAAATTATAGCAATTTGTTAAAACTTCAAAAATGATTAACATGTAATAAAAAGTCACTTAATTAATTCTCGTTAATATATAAAATAATTAATATTTTTATAAATGTTTTATAAACTTTTATAACTGATTTAAAATTATGATAAATAATTTTGCAAGCCATGATGTATAATTAATGTCTTAATTTGTTAGTTTTTTAGGTTGCAAGGTTTTTAGGTTTATGGTAGTTGTGGTTCTTACCAGGCGAGAACAGAGATATATAAAGTTCTTGTAGTTCTTATGCTCAAGGTTTGTGTTACTGCCAAACAGTAGATATGCATATTAATTAGAACTCTCTCCGTTCCTTAAAGATAGATCTTTTAGAATTTGTTTTTTCACAAAGATGTATTTTTTATGTTTCCTATAAAAAATAAAAATTTCAATAAAATTAATTGAATTTATTGAAAGACTATTGGTTAGAATGCATTGAAATTTGATAAATTCTAAAAACTATGTATGATTAATATTTTTTCTTAATATGTGTGAAAATACCAAAACAGACATTTTTTAAGAACGGATGGAGTATTATATTACAGTAAATTTCAGAGACTAAATGATTCATAATTAATTAATCAGCAAACATATTAGGAAACTCTGACTTAGAAATAATATCTAATTAAAATGAGGAGGCATTAAAATATCGCATCATTATGTTTTTTTTTTAATTGCCAGAAAAATTGATGAGTTTGGGAACAAAATAATTGAATTTAATAGGTCATTCCTTTTACTGAATTTTCGAATAATTCAAATGTAGAGCAAATTAAATATGTGATTGAAGTTGCTGTTATAAGAGTCCACCTTCAATTACTCAATTATTTTTCAATACATCATTCCTTTTCGTGAAACTTAAGAATTCCATAGATAACTTATGTACCTTTATAAATAAAAGTTTGTGAAAAATTTAAAGTATGCTGTAAAAATTCAAAAAAAAAAATAAAAAATCGAAAAATTGGTTTTACAGTAAGTCATACAACTAGATTTTGAAAGCGCGGGTTTATGTTTGGTGAAAACTTTATATAATTACATTTATATAATATGTCTTGTATATGCATTTATATTACCCGTTTCGTATATGTATTTTATATTCAGATTTATGTTCGGTTAAAACTATATTGTAAATGTATTTTTAGGTTTTTATTTTTTAATTAGATATTTTAAATATAAATCGATATAATAGTTTAATAGTTTTGATCGGTGTTTTGAAACCCGAATCGGACCTGCGGTTGAATGGGTTACAGGTTGGTAACCCGGTATTTTTAATATTTGTGATTTTTTTAATGATAAGACAAAATTAATAAGTTTAGAATTAACTAAAATCTTAAAGAGTAATCGGCAAGCTATTATTGAATTTAAATAACTTACCAGTCTAATCAAACTCATAACAGAACGAAACGACTTCATCGAAAACTTTGGTTATGTTCGGCAATATTCAACTGTGTTATCATTTCGAATCACGAAATAAACATGAGATTATATTTAGGAAAAAACGGTTTAAAATAAAACCATTAAATAGTTTAAAAACAACGCAGTTTCAAACATGACCCGTTGGAAAAATAATAAAACGATGTAGTATCAAACATGGAAATAATGGTAGACCGATATTGAATTAGGAAACCGGTGGTATCAAACAGAGAAATAATGACAGACCAAAATTAAATTAGGAAACCAGTGGTTAATGACAAATCAAAAAACAATTAAGAATAAACCAGCGCAGAATATCCAGAATACCCCAGAATATCCAGAATATCCAGAATACCCTTAATAAATACAAAAGAAAGACTTCTCAGTAAGGATAAAAAGAGTAAAAATACCAATGTGCTTGTACTTTAATAGTATAGATACCACTCTCATCATTAAACGAAAGATCTTATAAAGTTTATGGATCAAAACAAAACATATCAACTGTCAAGTCTTGGAACATTCTTGGCTGAAGAAAGGTTCAAACTGGTGAACCAATTCCTTTTTAATTGATGCATGGATCTCATCTCCCTGAAAAAAAAAACGTGGGCATCAGCAAAAAAAAATATTCAACACCAAAAAAATTTGTATGTAACTACATGATGGAACGCCAGACTTACCTTTGCATCCACGAAAACCATTTCTAGGGTCTCTCCACCAGCCGCCTAATATTGCTTCCAAAGTCTAATCACTTCCACCCTTATCTTCCACATAGATTTCTTTGGCTTTAAATGTGATAAAAAGTTCATGACATTAATTTTTGATGTTGCTTTTGAATACGTTTAGTTTGTGATGCTGTGTAAGAAGTGTGTAGGAAGATATATATATATATATATATATATATATATATATATATATATATATATATATATATATATATATATATATATATATATATAAATCGACAATAGGGTTTAGGGGAGGGATAATTTAATGTCATTGTAATTAAATAACACCTGTAATCAAGCCAAAAAATGAGTAATTGATCATCCAAAATATGTATATAATTTGGAAAGAACACAGTTTATGAGATTTGACCGTCTGATTTTAAATTGATGGTTACTAATCATATATTTATACGATCAATCTTTGACTAAACCAGCGAATATTCTCATAAAAAATTGGAAAGACATACTTTGACTTTTCATAAGAAATATAACCACAAACAAAATGGAAACGTAGATACTATTAAGGTAATATTGCAATGATGCTAAATCAGATTTTTTTTGAAAATACATTAACATTTATGACTATCTTTCAATTACAAAGATAGTGGCCATTAAGTATATGGATTGCAAAGAGATGACTCTCTTAACATGATAGTCTCCAAGAGATTTATGGGAAAATAAAGACGCTGTTGACTTAACAGAAAAAAAATAATTTTCTAACCGAGTATTCAATTATTTTTGGCAAAGTGCAAGCAATGGTTTTGTAGTGTGGACTACCTTAATTCAAACATTTTTATTTACAAATCATGTTCAGTTTAATTACACGCAAAAAGTGTATGTTTATTAGGTTCATGTATATTATATTTTTGTAGCTGCTGCAAAACAATGTTCAGTTTTAAACATATACAAATAAATATACAAATTTATTAACAGTCACTTTGTTGTTTTATTTTTATACTGTAATGAACAAATCTTGGTCCAGTTACTAATAATTTGACGTCCATATAAATATTTTTTATATAAAAAACTTTTATAGATACGTGCTATATTACAAATACTCATTACAAACCGAAATAATGATCATATTATAAGTATACACTAACAGTCTAACACAATATATTGTGCCTAATACCGTAGATATATACTAAGGCACACTACTACAAAATATATTTGAAAATAAAAATCGAAGATTTATGCTTCATGAAAAATAAAATATTGGACTTTGGATATCATGGCCAACATCATGATATCAATATATAGTACTATTATAAATAAAATATGGAAGGAGATGTATTTAGTTATTGCAATATGCATATTTTAGGAAACTGTCGTAGACTGATTATATATGCATGTGAACTTGATGTTCGTAAGGTGAATAATATATATAAGGAATATAATATACTTATGTACATTGCAATGGCATGGAAAGTAAATAGTCTAGCAAGAGAGAGCTTTTATAAAAAAGTGCTGAGGTGAAATATGGTGATGACACATATGCAATGGCATAGTGGTTAATAACACATCAACTAAAGGTTTATTTTAAAATGGTCTCCTCAAATAATATAAAGGAGATTTTAAAAAACGTTAATATCTATATTATTAAAGTTCAAGTACATTTCAGACATGTTTGGATACAAGTTTAGTAGAATAAAAGGAAAACTGTTTGGAAACAAGTATAATTAGTGTACTTTTTAGTAATTTAATGAACATAAGCATTTAACCAAAATCGAAATAAACAATTAACAACAGTTATGGTTAACGTTCCCTATTTATCGGCTAACCAAATGGTTAAAGTAATCAAACAATTAAAGTCTCATCGGCTAACCAAACGGATAAATATGAGTTAAAATAAGTTTTCTAAACTAAACTTTCTTCTCAAGTCTTTCAAGTTATACATCTCTGAACTCTCTTATATTGCTTCCCAATCCCCTTAAATGTCGTCGAATGCATCATAATTGGTTACCTAAATCAGCACAAAAATTATAACAAAAAGATATTAGAATCCAAAATATTTTCAAAATATATGATATCCCCGAAAACTTAAAGTTGAGAATATCCGCACAATATATTGGCACGCAATCACTCCTTATAACATAGATTATTCACCTCCCTATATATACCGACAATTAGTAGTAACCTAACATCCATTTACAACTCACAAAAACATTACTAGCGCAAAAGAAATATATTTTTTATAGACGATCTAAAACATTACAAAGACGAATGGCGAGATCGTTTCAAACTTCTTCATTCGTAGTAAGATGCTAAACCTCAAAACAAAACTACTAATGTTGTTTTCAATGAGGTTTTTAATAACCTGGAAGAGTATGAGTAATAAGTATTATAAATGTAAACTTCTTATAAACTCCGTTTTATTATATTTGTTTTTTCTGTTGTTCTAGATAAGAAATTATTTTGATCCTCTTTAACTGCTTTTGTTACGTGCAGGTTTAGAATCTGCTCTGAACAGAGCAATACAACTCACAATGCTAGCAGTAATGGTACGTCCTGACGAGAACTTGAAAAGATGACTACGACCAGCTTTATGTACAATGCTAAAATAAGAACACCATAACTACCAATATAAATATTTATTCCAGTAACTAAAGTGAACTATCGAACTTCAGATTATAAGCAATGATCTTGGTATCAAAGTCTCCCACGATCCCAAACGGTGGAGAGTAAAGAAGAGGATGTGTTTGGTTACGAACTTGCCGTATGTCCTCGAACATGTTGCTTGGAAGAGGCACGATTGGACTGTTTGATGAGAGGAGAAGCTCGAAATTCACATTCTTCCTCGTGCTTGCAACAAATTTTGATCGCTTCCTCCTCCGCACTGTTTTCTTCTCGAGATCCTGCCATGAAACCGAAAATGTGTGGGTGTGTAAAATTAGCTAAGAATGTTCAGAAAATAACATTTTCATTTGCCAAACAAAACAAAATTAAACTTATAATTCAATTAACATCACCACAATTTTGATCTATTTAAAGTTAAAATATACTTGAAGCAACATAAAAGTAATGACTCTTTTAGCAATCAACTTATCTTCCACTATTTGTAATCTTCTTGGATGTTATATGTTCATCTTCTCCGAATAAGCAAAAAACAAAACATAAAGATCATAAAAAAAAAACAGAAACGGATTCCATAAATAAAAACAAGCAAGGTTCAACCTTAATATACTACCGTTATTCACAAACAATCAAATATAGAAAATAAATAACAATCTAAATTTTGCAATGAAATTTGAACACACAAATTATCTCAAAAATCAAACCTTTAATACAGTATATCGATGGATTTACAAAATAGATCGAGGGGTTATGATGAACATGCAAATCTAAGATGTTAAGATTCTGTTTTGTTTTAGGTTTTCCCAGAAATTTCGACACGAAGAAGAAGAAGAGTTAAGAACCGACAGAAATTAGATGAGAGAGCAGTAAAAGTTGTTGATTTTTTTATCAACACGTTACATTTACATAATAAAACTTTTCCCTGAATAATTATTAGTTGGCTTAACGGATACTGAGTACAATTTTATGATGGGCCATATTTTATGTATATGGGGTTAGTGATTTAGGAATTTGATTGTATAGCCCAATTCTGTAAATCATAGAAATTTAAACTTTTTGTATAAAACAAAGTAGAAAATACTATATTTTGTGTAGCATCTTATTGTTGTTCTTTTCTGTAGTAAAAATGAAAACCCCTCACTAAATTATATTATATATTAAATAATTTGTTTTTTTTGAAAATATAGTCTTATATTTTTTTAATCACATATAATTAGTTAGAGGATATAATATTCAAAACATTTAATATATTAATAATAGTTCCTATAAAACTAATTTTAAAATTTAAATTTTTTTCAAAATTTTGTTACTTTTTTTTAAAAGAAAGTTTTTAATATATGATTAGTACAATATCATTGAACCAAACTGCACAAGTTAAAAAATAAAATAAAACAAAATGCAAATATGATAAAATTATACAGAAAATTCAAATATCAACATATTTTTCAAAATTACATCCGCGCAGACGCGCAAATCAAAGTCTATAATCAGAGAAATAAATATGTTGATTAAAAGGAAATAAAACAAAACCAAAGAAACACATAGTTTACCAGAGCACTCTATGTGTCGAATTTATTGTAAATAAAGTTTTACTAAGATAAATACATTCAATAATTACAAATAAATAATATATTTCATAAAAGTGAAAAATAATACCCGCGCTTTCGAAGCGCGGGTCAAAATCTAGTTCTAATTATAAGTGAATACACACCTCTACAAAAAATGGAATTTAACAGTATACTATATTTTTATTTAATGATTTTAATAGAAATTTTAAATCTAAATATAAATAAATAAATTATAAATTTAAAGTCTGTTAAATTTTCGTGTTTAAAAACTTAATTAGAATGGGAATTTACCGATACCTGAATTTGAACTCAAACTCGATCGGGAAAATCTGAAACTAAATTCTAACCGAATTAGCAAAATACTCGGACGGATATTGAGTTAGAAAATATTGGATATCCAAACCCTGACATGTAATATCAAAACTCGAACGAATTCCGAAAATAACAGAGTATATGTATACTTAACTGTTTATTTCTAGTTTACTTCTTTTATTTTATTCCAAATATTTATATTGATTATGTACATGGCTCAAAATCGTATAATATACATATAGTTACAGACACAATGATTTGATATTCATTTAAAATACATGTTAAATTTAAGGGGTGGGTTTTAGGGATGTGTTCAAATTATTAATAATAAAAAATCAATATTAAAACTTTCAAATAAAAAGGAGCTATTTTAGTCATTTTATTTTTTGAGGGTTATTTTTATGACAAAAACTTAAAATGGTTATTTGAGAGAATTGTCCAATCTTAAAATACGAAAAAAAAAATATTAAAAATAGATTTAATTCAACATAAAAATAAAAGTAACTAATATACTAAGTAAATGGTTTGCCAGCATCTTCTTATGAATATTTATTAGTTATTTTTCTGAAAACATCATCTAAAAACTACTAAGATATTTCAGCCGGTTAAGAGAAGAATATTTATTATTTTATATCTTATTAATTCAAAAACTCAATATAATAAGTTATTATTTATGTTTTTCAAATTTTAATTAAACATCAATTAATTATATGTGATAATTTTATTATCTATCAAAATATATATGCTATTATTATGTTTTAATTTTAAACACACTTACATATTAAACAATTTTAGAAATTATCTTTATTCAAGTTTTTTCGCATGATTTTCCTTTAACTATAAAATGTAGTATCCTATTTTTTAATTTTATATTAAAAATATGACTTTTAGATAATATCACAGTATATCTAAGAATCTTACTTGTTAAAATATATTTTCAATAATTTACAATATAAAATTATAATTAATTATCGGAAAATCGGCCAAAAAAACACTGAACTTTTCAGGAATGGCCACAAGAAACCTAGACATATGGGCTGACCAAACAAAACACAAAATTTTCATTGACTTTGAAATTAATTAACAATGTTTTCGTTGACTTGCCAATTTAGTATGCCGTCAGCAAATTTAACAGAAAAAAATGACATCGTTAAATGTTGGTGTTAAGTAAAACAACGTCGTTTTACGTGATTTAAAAATAAAATCAAGTAGACCACTGGGTTTGAACCTAGGTTGTTTTGATCAAATGACAAGATACTTTACCACTGGACTAGTGGGTCAATCAAGTTATTATTATGTTTTTTAAATTTTAATTAAACATCAATTAATTATATGTGATAATTTTATTATCTATCAAAATATATATGCTATTATTATGTTTTAATTTTAAACACTTTTACATATTAAACAATTTTAGAAATTATCTTTATACAAGTTTTTTCGCATGATTTTCCTTTAACTATAAAATGTAGTATCCTATTTTTTAATTTTATATTAAAAATATGACTTTTAGATAATATCACAGTATATCTAAGAATCTTACTTGTTAAAATATATTTTCTATAATTTACAATATAAAATTATAATTAATTATCGAAAAATCGGCCAAAAAAACACTGAACTTTTCAGGAATGGCCACAAGAAACCTAGACATATGGGCTGACCAAACAAAACACAAAATTTTCATTGACTTTGAAATTAATTAACAATGTTTTCGTTGACTTGCCAATTTAGTATGCCGTCAGCAAATTTAACAGAAAAAAATGACATCGTTAAATGTTGGTGTTAAGTAAAACAACGTCGTTTTACGTGATTTAAAAATAAAATCAAGTAGACCAATGGGTTTGAACCCAGGTTATTTTGATCAAATGACAAGATACTTTACCACTGGACTAGTGGGTCAATCAAGGAAGTTACTAACACATTTAATTATAATTGGTACTGATTGATTATTAAAAAAAATATCTAAAAACTTAAAAAGATCTTTAAAATTTCTAAAAGCTGAAAAATTAATTCCAAAAAACGAAAATTTTTATTTTTCGGACTATAAAAAGAAGAATCGAAAAAAATTCCAAAAAGTTATAAATATTTCGAATCTCAAAACATATAATCAGAAACTATAAAATTTTTGTTATTATTTTTATTATTTTTTTTATAGTTTCTGATTATATATTTTCAGATTTGAATTATTTTATCACATTTTCGAATTATTTTATTTTTAAAAATTTTTCTTTTAATAATTTGAAAAATAAAAATTTTCTTTTTTGGCATTTTTATAAAGAAAAATAAAATAAAAAATATATTTTTTATAGATTCTGAATATTTTCAGATTCGATTTTTTATAGCTTTTTTGTTATTTTTTGATTTTTTATTTATTTTCAAATTTTTTAATCCTAAAATGAAAATTTTCTTCTTTGGAATTTGTTTTTAAAAATGGAAATTTTGGAATATTTTTTATTTTTTAAAGGAAAAATAAAATTTTATTTTTAATTTAAGTTTCAAAATTAATTTTATAAAAAATTTCTTTGTTTTTGAAATTTTTGGAATTTTCAAAATCAATACCAAATAAAAATAAACGTGTTTGTTTTTACAAAGAATGTGCCACTAGCCTAGTGGTAAAATACCTTGTTATTTGATCAAACCAACCTGAGGTTGAACCTCGGTGTCTACCTATTTTTATTTTCAAATCGTGTAAAACAAAACGACGTCTTTTCACTTAACGCCAACAGTTATCGCTGTCTTAACTCTCGTTTAACGGTGTGCTAATTTGGCCAGTCAATCGTAAGTTTTTTAATAATCTAAATAAGTCAACAAAAGTTCAGGGTTTTATTGGCCAGACAAGTGTACATGTTTCTTTTGGCAATTCTTGAAAAGTTTAGTGTTTTTTTGGCCGATTTCCAATTAATTATCTAACTTTTAACGTGCTATTTTAACAAGTTAAATATGATATTAGTTATATAATAAGTTAAATATTATATTAGTTATATAATAAGTTAAATATGATATTAGTTATATAATAGGTTAAATATTAAAATTCATTAAATATAATATTGATATTAACCATTCTAACTTTTAATGTAATATTTTATGATAGGAAATATTATTTCAGGTAATAGCATAGTATATCTAAGAAGTATATTATTTTTGAAAATATATTTTTGATAATTTATTATATTAAATTATAACAGATAAATATGACACTTAGTTAAAATAATTTCATTTCAATTATATATAAAAACTCATTAAGAGTAATATTGATATTAATCACCATCACTTTCAATATGAGATATCTGTTACAAAAAAATCACTTCGCAAATAATAATATAAAATAAAATATAATAATAGTATAATAAATATACAAAGTGAAATTCAACAAAATATAGTCCATAATCCATGTGTAGAAAATATCTAAATAATTATGGTTAGAAAAATTTATACAATGTAAATGTAAATTATGTTTTTCATAAAATTAGTAATATATATTTTCCCAACATGCAAAGTTTTTTTTTTGTTTAAACGTTGAATAAGTGGAAATTGAAAATCAAATGCCGTAACTCTTGTATGCAAAGCTAAGCTCTACAATTTGAGCCACGTCAATTCTTTGCTCTCGAATCTTTCATTTTTCCCAAACGACAAACCCTATGAACTTCACCGCTCATCTCCAAGCGACCAACTTCATGGTGGTCGGAGCAAAATCGCCGGTGGATCGACGCCGGAAAGCACTTGAGAGAGTGAATAAAGAGCTCTCAAGGGGCAAGTACGAAACTGCCATCTCTCTCGTCAAGCAACTCAACGGCAAACATGGATGCCTCTCCGCCTTCGCCTCAGCCAAATTGGTCTCTCTTCTCTCCTCTCTCCTCTCTCCTCTCTTTCATGCTTGCTTCTTCTTCTAGTAACTCTCTCTTCTTTGAATTTTTTTAGCTTCCCAAGAAATCACCAGTATTGGATACATTGGAGGGGTTGATCGATTCAGTCTCCAGAAGCTTTGAATCTGTTTCTGCTGACACTACAAAAAAAGTTGTCATTGATAGCACATTCTCATAGCGCATTTTACTGAACTGCTATGTTTGATTAGTCTGAAATTTTATTTTAATATAATAGCACTAGATAAACGCTAAAATAGAGTTTAAATAACCGGGGAACTAAAATTGACTTTTCCACCAGATAATTAGTGAAAAATTCCCTAATTCTCACTTTCCCTCTCGTCTTCAATAAGCGGGAACATATAAAATTAGGTTTTCCGCTAAATTACTTAGAAAAAAATTCATTTTCCCTCTCTCATTTTTCTTACCCCTTGTTTTTTCTGCCTCTCTCTTATCTCTTATTTTCCCTCTTTGTCTCAGAACCCTAAAAATGTCACTTTGATTCTACATCTCGAGAGATGGTAAATGTCTTAGAACCCTAAAAATGTCACTTTGTTGCTAAATAAAAAGATTCTACATCTCGAGTGTCTTTGTCATTCCCTTTCTTTTTCTACGGTCTAAGGCATGAGAGATAGAAGATAAGAGAGACGAGACAGAGATTGAGAAGAGTCGGAGCTCGGGGAAGAGAAGAGAGATGAGACAGAGATTGAGAAGAGACTGAGCTCGGGTGTGTCTTGCTTCGTCTCTGATACTCTATCTCTTTCTCTTCTTTTCCTCAGCCACCGAACAACAGGATTGACAAGAGGAGGATGACCAGAAGCTGTGAACGGATCCAAGCGCAGTTGGGTCGGATCGAAGCAGAAACCCGACGACTTGGGTTGGGGCTTGAAAGTGCTAGTGGCTGGAGTGAGGGTTTGTTATGGAGTTGAAGAGACATCAGAGATTTACAGGTATTCACCTTTGTCGATCTTAGTTTTCAAATGAACGTTTTAGTTTGTAGAATCTATGTCACTTTGATTACTTTGCAGCAGGAGTCTCGGGAGTGAAGAGAGTGGTGAGGCGGAGATGAGCAGCGGCGGTGAGGAGACAGCTTAACTTTGACTTCTATGAAGAAGAAGAGCATTTACAACAGGTGAGAGTTCTTTCATTGTCCTTTTTCCATTTTACATTATATACATGAGAAACCCTACTGAATATTACAGTGACATTGGAGGACTGGTCTTTTGCAGGCATCATCGTTTTCTTTTCAAAACTGGATTTATGATTAAGATTTCTTAAAACTATCTGGTGTTTGCAGGTCCTGATTAAACAAGGGCTGACTCAGGCTTATGGTGTGAATGATTACTCTGATGATTCACTTCTTGTAGAGCCCTTCTTAGAGCAGGAATCACAGGTATAAGGATCCTTCATTTACTTACAAATGTAGCTTTTGTCCACAATGTGTTGAAAGACTGAATCTTTCTTTAAATTATAAGCTCTACTTCAAACGAGCAACTGGCCCTAAACTTTAGAATGATATAAATTTTTTTTTATGGTATTTCTGTAGTATGTGAGATCAGTTACTTGTTAGTAAAATTTAACATGTGTTTTATTTTGTCTGAAGCTCTCACAGAAAGACCTGTCAAAGATTATTATTTGTCTTTAGTATGTGAGATCAGTTTCTTGTTATAGTCTTTGTGTTGATCATTGTTAAAGTCGTGGGCTTTGTTAGAGAAAAATCTGTTTTATATCCTATAAGTATTGGTGTATGTTGATTCTTTGTTTGAATCTATAGACAGGAAGCCGGGGACAATTGGACCAGAAACAATGGCGGTTGTAGCTATGAAGAAAATGGAGTCACCTACATCGCCTGTACAGTTCTAGACACTGGCAGGAACAAAGACACCAGGTGAACCTTTAAATTTCTTCACTTTGTTAATATATATCCAAGAGAATTTGACATAGAGACAGAGAATCTGTTCAGATTCTCTCGCTCAGTTCTATGTAAGTCTTTCTCAAAATTGTTTTGTCTCCACAGAGACCAAAACACTGACTCCGGCATTCCTGGCGATTTGGAATCCAACTCCGACAGCTCACCAGACTGCGACTCCAGGTAAGCGTCTATCTGTTCCATCTTCCTTTCGTTTCTCACTAGTCTCTGTTCATCTTCTCATTTCTCTTTCTTTAGATTTTGAATTACTTTAATTCTCTATCCCTTTAGCTATAAAGGATTCTACTTCTTTTGATTGTTTTTTTGCCTTGCAGCTAACTTGCAGTAGGCGGATTAAGCTCTAAGAGAATGGCTGCTCTTGAGAAGTCACGGTACTCTGTATTTACACAACACGGGAGCTCATCTCACAGGCTCCACCATGCCACAGCTCATCCAAACTCAGATAATGATTTCTTCTCCTCTTAGAGGTTTACATTTTGGTTTTTGATTTTCTTGATGCCTCACACTCCGTTCCTTTGTCGTTGCAGACAGACCAGAAGCTGCGTCTGTGTGACATATGTGGAGCATTCTTGAGCATCTATGACAGGTTAAGTTTGGTTACTTTTAAACGTTTTATGCTTTATTGATCCTTGGCATTTCGAAAAAAGTATCTTTCTAAGACTTGTCTATTTTGAGTCAGGCATGGTTTTAGATTTATCTCATGAGTCTTATGGTTGATTAGGGTTACAAAGCTGGTGAATCGACAAAGAAGAACAGCATGGAAGACAGCCACCTCGAAGTTTTCTGAGGAAGAAGATCAGTGAGATCCAGAGAGGAGGCTTGAAGTTTGAAGCTTGAACCTTAGATTTAGTTTTTTTTTCTAGGTTTACTTAATTTTCTAATTCTGATTTATTTTTGTAAACCAGTATTTACTTGTAACCAGAAATAGATTATCAAATAAAATTTAATTTTCAATTATAAATCAAATTTTGTTTTAATCAATAATATTTAAATATATATTATGAAAATAATATTATATATATTATAGCATAAAATATAATAGCGATAGGAATTTGCTATTGAACAATTACTTATCATAGCATAAAACATAATCCGTAATCAATTTATAACAAAAATGTCGAGTTATAGTTATGGTAATAATATCATCCAACTTTGCTATCGTATCCACATATGTTATAGCATCACAGAAAAAAGCTATCGTAGAAGGGGTACCTATGATTGCTGCCGCATACATAGCATTTATGAAAACGCTATCAAACCCCTAACATAGCATAAAACTCGCGCTAACAATGAGCATATTTCTTGTAGTGTGAAGCGGTAAATCATACTATTCGGTATCCAATTTTCAGTGTTTTCTTGATTGCTTTTGGAGTCGTTTGCCTGAAAAGCAAAACTGAATTTTTTTAATTGGCAGAATACATTAAAAATATTCAAGAGCACAAAGCTATAACTTCTCCTTCCGAAGAAGATTGGTTCGCTGTTGTTCAGGTGAAAATCTTGTAGCCAAAATAAGTTCTGTGGTTGTGTCCAGTTTCTTTCTACTTTAACATGTTATGTAGGATCAGTTGTGTAATATATCTATTTTATGGATGTGTATGCAGCATGAATCAGGTCATTTTCTGGTTGGTTACTTGCTTGGAGTTCTTCCAAGACGCTATGAAATATCAAATTTTGAAGCTATGAGGGATAATGTAGCCGGTGTGACCGGGAGAGTAGAATTTGTGGGCTTTGATTTCCTCAAACAAGTAAGTTGTCTTTGTGCATAGGAAAAAATGTTTAATGAAAAATAGTCAAGCCCTGTTGTAAGTCCAGGTAGGTGCTGCAAACCAATTTATGAAAGATGATGTGAATCTTTCGGTATGTTAATTAAACACTCAAGCTGCAGTGGACAGTTTTGGTTACTGGTTATTGATAGGTCTTTCCGTGGTTTATCTTCTTGACTAACATGTTTTGACTTATACCGTGAAGGTCTCTCAAGGCTATATATATCATCCAAGGTAATATTTATCTTAAAATTACCTGTGGATGATATATAGATTTATATAGCTAGAGCTGTTTCTGTAGTGAGTGGTTGGAACTGTAAATGCAGACACTGAACAACTTTTCATGTGTGATACTTGGAGGAATGGTAACTGAACACATGCTTTTCGGATATTCGGAAGGTTTCTACTCCGATGCTGTCAAGGTTATGTCATCTCAAGTGTCTTACTCATATGCAGAGAGATTAATTTATCGCAATGTTATGTTTTTTTGAAAAATAAATCTGATTTTGCAGTTGAACAGTGTTCTGCAATGGCGAGGGTTCACAGAAATGGAGAAGGTGGCTCATATCAGATGGGCTGCTTCCAACACTGTATTTCTGTTACATTCATACAGTGAAGCAAGAGTTTCACTTGCAGAAGCAATGGGCAAAGCCAAACCGATTAGTGCTTGTATTGAAGCCATTGAATCTGCAATTTCTAGACATTATATGTGAACTAATTTTGTATTATTCTTCCTAATCAATTTCTTTCCTTCTAAGAGACACTGTATGCATATTACCCGATTTAAAAAAAAAATCTTGTGAAACAGAGACGACACTGTATACACACACTACCGGATCTCAAAAAATCTTGTGAATCAGAGATCGTACTAATTTGCAGGCTTAAACTCAACGAGGGTTGATGTCTGAAGTGTTAAAGCCCAAACGAAATAAATCTTTATTCTATTTTTTTGCCTGATATTTTGTTCTTTTTCTTTCCTGATAATCGATAAAGTTACACGTGAATAACAAAGAAACAAAGAAAACAGTCCATGCAAATAGACAGACCGTTGATAACGAATAATCCATATACAAGCATTTACAGAAGCAGATGATAAGAGGGAATTAATTTTGATTTTTTTTTTCTTTTGGGTGTTAAGAACCATCAGTGAGTAAGTTGCAGCGAAAGGGATAGCAAGTGAACCTCCTTTCTCCATCAAAGCTTGGCCATAGTTGAACTAAAAACTCAACCTGCAAATAGAATATCCATCAACAACTGATGATTAAATTCATTTGAAAATAGAACAGATCAGATGGATAAGCTCTTCTTACCTTCATCTGAGAAAGCAAAAACACCACCAAGCATATCTTCATCATCATCCTCATCATCTAATTTTTTTTTATCAGATGGAGCATTCTTGTTCTCTGCTTCTTCAGCAGTGTCCTTGAGAAACTGCTGAAAGTTTGGGTTGTCATCATCAATAGGTCCCTCCTCACTTTCGTCCGCTACATTCATGCTGAGATCATAAGGGTTAGAACTTACACTTGATGCTCCGCTTGTCCCGCTGCTGTTTACAATTGCTGTTTCAGCGGGCAGGGAGGCACTCTTTAGCAACATATGAGGGTCGTCTACAGTATAATCAGTGTCTTTCACAGAAGAAGATATCGAAACCACTGGTTGTTTGAATGTTACAATTCCACTATGAGGGTCTTGGTTCGAAGTTAGTGCAAAATGGGAGGAACTACTTCCTCTACCTGCAAAGTTCAGTTATAGGGTTTGAGAAACGTCGAAATGCATTGATTATAGGAAGTTAATTTGAAAACCTACCTTTAACTAGTCCAGGATCAGAAGAAGAGTCTAAATCAGAATCTCTATACACATGGAATCATCTGCATGCAAAACAAGGATAGTGCATTATTGAAAAACACAATTCAAAAAACATATGATGCAGTAAGTTTTACCTGTTGTGCTTACTGGAATACACACTGTCAAAATTATCGAACACAGGCAGAAGATCCTTGCGCCTAATATCAACCTCATGTGCAGATACATTCTCGATTTCCATCTCCCCGTGATTCAAGTCAGCAGTGTCAGGTCGAAACATGGGATAAAAAGATATATGTATTTTAAGGGAATGTTATCAGCTGTTGGACCCAAATATGACCCTCAGGTGAGGTACCGGTAAAATGTGAGCTATCGAGTGGGCCGGATAAAGCCCATCACGATAATGAGAGCTTGAAGCTGGGCCAAAGGCTGAGCTTAGAAGTCGTCACAATAGAGATCACGATATAACGGGAGCTGGTACTTCGAGAAGACTCGGTCAAGAGGAACCTGAAGCGAGTACGTAACCAAAGCCACATATCTCGGAGGTCAGTTAAGGAGCTATCGACGAGACCTAGGCTATATAAAGACGGAGAAGATCAAAGACAGAGGGGATTTCTTTTCTCACATATCAACTTTTGTATTAGATTAAAAACATTTACGTATTCTCTTTGTAATCATCTCAAGATACCTTTCTTTGTATTCATCACCTTTCAGTTCATCAATAAAGTCATATTCATTCCTCAAGTTTATTTACGGGATTCAGCCCACGATTCTCATTCATCTATCTTGACCTAACCTAAATCTAAGAAGTGAAACCTTGTCTCTCACAATTGGCACCGTCTGAGGGGACAAATAATCGAATCCCTTTCTCCAAAGCTTAAGAATGAATCCAATCGATGGAACAAACCCATCTAACCCCGATCAATCGAACCAGAGCAATAGCTCACCGAATCGCACTGCTCAGGGGGCAAACAACCCTAGAGCCTCGGGTGGGACCAACACTGGGTCCTCAGCCCTCAATAACCCAACGCATCAATCCGCTCCGAACCAAACAGAAGCTCAGCTTTCTGAGATCCGTCAGATGATGCTCCAACTAGTGGATAAAGCTCAGGAAACCGAGCGAACGATGCAACAACTAGCCGAACGGCAGCAAAAGTTCGAAGAGATAACCAGATCTCAATCCGTAACAACCCAACCGTCCGTCCATCAGGGAAGAGGAGTCACATTCCATGAGGGGTTAGCTGACCCCTCTTTCCCTCGAGAGCGCCTGAACTTCTCCCCCGACAGCCCTGGTGCTGAAGGGCATGAACCTGCTTTCCAAACACCACGCGCTAGGACAGCTCCTGCGTTTGTCCCACCAATCATCAGCACCATGGGGAGCAACGTAGCGACAACTAGCTCCATGCCCGATCGAAACGCCGCTGGGAGCACACGTTTGCCTCCGCCGCCACCTCCTTCGGGGTCTGGAGCAGGAACCAACATTCCGTCCGGGGGCAGAACATCAGCTTCAGGGTTTCAAACTAGGGTTTCAACCCCAAATACCGACGGATTTCAAAGAACGGATGCTGATCCTGCAGCTCTCCGCACTAATCTCGCTCGGAACCTAAGGGCGAATGAACGACCTGTTTCGCCAGCTAACTGGGAAAATGATCGAGCTAGATTCCGCCAGGAATCTGCGCGCCGAGTACCCGAAAATGATCCAAATGTCCTTCCCTTCGAGGGACCTGACGCGATTCGCAGATACATGGAGCGAACCCACGCAGCTCTCCAGAAACTGGGAGCTCAGGTTCACAAAGCAACAAGCTCAGCTCCCGAAATCGAGAGCCTAATTGAGGAGACTCATGGAACTCCGTTTACCGATAGAATTGCTAACTCTTACATAAGAGACACTCGAAAAATTAAGATTCCTGAATACGATGGGAACACAGACCCAAAGGCTTATTTAAGAGCCTTCCAGCTAGCCATCGTTAAAGCTCACTTCACGAAGGAAGAATGTGATGCAGGATATTGCAGAACATTTGCTGAAAACCTGACCGGAACAGCTCTGGAATGGTTCTCTGGCCTCGAACCGAACTCTATAGACAGCTTCGATCAGCTAGCTAACGCCTTTATGAAACAATATTCAACCCACATCCTGAAACAAGCCTCCGAAGCTGACCTCTGGAAGATCAGACAAGGATTGGGAGACTCACTGCGAGTCTACATCGAGAAATTCAGGGCAGTAAGAACTAAACTTTCGAACCCTAACGATCTCGTAGCTATTGAAGCCCTTAGGAGAGGTCTCTGGTATAAATCAGGCCTCTTCTCGGAGCTAACGCTAAATCCTCCTCCAACTATCGACGACGCCCTCCACAAGGCCTCTAGATACATTACCTTGGAAGAAGAAACAGCAGCGTTAGATAAGCTCCAAAGAAAATCCCAGAATCACCCGAAAGGGGAAGCCTCCGATGGGAAGGGACCTCACAAAAGAGGAAGCTCCCGAAATAATCAGACCCAGGGAGAGCATTCTTATGTAATCGAGGACGACAAGGATGAAAAGCCAGTCGCCGCGACAGCCAAAGCCCCCTGGTCCAAAGGCTACGACGAGAGCAACATTGCTCCTACCATGATTGAAAAGGACACTCAACTGAAGAGTGTTGGGACCTCCAACGACAGCTGGCTGCTAAATTCGGAGCCGGAGAAATAAAAGACGTGGACCTCAAAAAGCCACAGCCTTATCAAAAGAAAGGTCCCCGCGATAAATCCCCGAAACGCGAGAGGTCACCTGAAAAAGAAACAGATTCGCCACCTCCAGCTCCCAAGAAGAGAGTCGATATGATTCTTGGGAAATTTCTCCAAGGAAAAAGCCTTCAAATAGAAGCTCTCTTTAATAAAACACCTCCCCAATCGAGCCCTGGCTCAAGGGTCGATTACATCCTTGGAGGGTCCGATGTGTGTCGAGACTCTGTTAACTCAATTAAAAGTCACGTACGGAAAGCTGTGTCAAACACACAGTCCAAATCGACCAAGCCAGAGTCTAACACTAAAATCTCTTTCTGGGAGAGTGAGACATCTGACCTCGACAGACCTCACGACGATGCCCTTGTCGTAACATTAAATATAGCAGGGTACGAAGTACCTAAGCTCATGATCGACACCGGAAGCTCTGTCGATCTTATTTTGTACAACGCATTAAAGAGAATGGAAATAGACGATTACGAAATTGTCGACCAAAAATCCAACCTTGTAGGTTTCTCAGGAGAAACATCTACCTCATTGGGAACAATTAAGCTCCCAATTATAGCTGGCGGAGTCATGAAAATGACTAACTTCATAGTTGTCGACAAACCATCCCCTTTTCACGCAATCCTCGGAAGACCTTGGATTCATAAGATGAAAGCAGTAGCTTCAACTTATCACCAATGCGTGAAATTTCCAACAACCGACGGAATAGCTACCATCCACAGTAGCCAAAAGATTTCAAGGATCTGTTACCTTGGAGGATTTGAGATCATAAAAGAATCTCCCCAATAGCAATTACAGATCCAGGAGAGTCACGAAATGCAACAAAATGTCCGAGGTCCACCTAAGAACCTCACCGAAAAAGTTAGCATTGACGACTCAAACCCTGAAAAGCAGGTGAGCATCGGATCCGAGCTACCTCTCGAAACCAAGAAGGAGCTCATCGAATTCCTCAAACAGAATGTTAAAACCTTTGCATGGACCACCAGCGACATGAAAGGCATAGACGCAAACGTCACCGCCCATAGGCTCAATGTAGACCCCACTATCAAACCGATCAAACAAAAACGTCGTAAGCTAGGTCTTGAAAAAGCCCAAGCTGTCAACGATGAGGTCGATCGTCTAACGAAAGCTGGGTCAATCCGAGAAGTTCAGTACCCTGATTGGTTAGCTAACCCAGTGGTAGTTAAAAAGAAGAATGGAAAATGGAGAATCTGTGTAGACTTCACCGATTTAAACAAGGCATGTCCTAAGGACAGCTTCCCATTACCTCACATCGATCGTTTGGTCGAAGCAACGGCTGGACACCAGATCCTGTCCTTTATGGACGCCTTCTCTGGATACAACCAGATCATGATGGACCCTGAGGATCAGGAAAAAACCGCGTTCATAACCGAACTCGGAAAAACTATGGAAGTTTATATCGACGACATGTTGGTCAAATCCTCAATAGGAGAAGACCACATCTCCCACCTAAAGGAATGTTTCGAAATCCTCAACAAATACGACATGAAGCTAAACCCGGCTAAATGTACCTTCGGAGTACCCTCCGGCGAATTCCTAGGGTACCTCGTAACCGAAAGAGGCATCGAAGCCAACCCGAAACAAATAGCGACATTCCTGGAAATGCCGTCACCTCAAACGACCAGAGAGGTACAAAGATTGACCGGACGGATCGCAGCATTAAATCGATTCATCTCCAGGTCCACCGATAAGTGCCTCCCGTTTTATAAACTCCTGAAAAATAACAAGAGGTTCCTATGGGATGAAAAATGCGAAGAAGCCTTCAAACAGCTGAAAGCTTACCTCTCGGAACCTCCGATACTGTCCAAACCCGTAGTAGGAGAACCACTATACCTGTACCTCGCCGTGTCGACAGCTGCAGTAAGTGGAGTGCTAGTGCGAGAAGAACAAAACGAACAAAGACCTGTCTATTATACTAGCAAAAGCTTAATAGACGCCGAAACGAGATATCCAACCATGGAAAAACTTGGGAAAAGTGCCTATTCCTATCTGAACAATTTGGATCGTGTCAAATACAACCCGAACTAATGGTTAGTGCCAAATACGACCTGAACTCAACTAAAACTTTAAAAACCTACCCGAACTTTTTAAAACATGCCTAAATCTACATTGAAATATTATTAAAAAGTTGAAATTATATAAACTACTATTTTTTCATCGTATTAAATTTTAAAACTTTGGTGATAATTTTTTCTGATTTATATAAATACATAACATGTTTTTACTTATTATATCTTCAGTAAACTTATATCTTACTAAAATATAGATAATCAAATATTTATAATTAAATTATCTTAGATATACTTAAATTTTGAAGTTATTTATAAAAAAAAATTGTATAGATTATTTTTATTTTTAAAACTTAAGTGATTTTTTTTTTCAAAGTTTTTATTATATATTTTGATATTTTGTTCAAAAATTTTGAAGTTATTTATATTTTGAACCTTTTCCCTTTCAAAATTGAAAAACTATATTAAAATATATAATAATAACTTTGAAAAAATTTCACTTAAGTTTTAAAAATAAAAATAATCTATACAAGAAATTTTGATAAATAACTTCAAAATTTTAAGTATATTTAAGATCATGTAATTATAAATATTTTATTATTTATATTTTAGTAAGATATAAGTTTATTGAAGATATAATAAGTAAAAACATGTTATATATTTATGTAAATCAGAAAAAAATTATCACAAAAGTTTTAAAATTTAATACGATGAAAAAATAGTAGTTTATATAATTTCAACTATTTAATAATATATCAATGTAGATTTAGGCACGTTTTAAAAAGTTCGGGTAGGTTTTTAAAGTTTTAATTGAGTTCAGGTCGTATTTGGCACTAACCATTAGTTCGGGTTGTATTTGGCACGATCCAAATTGTTCAGGTAGGAATAAGCACTTTTCCCGGAAAAACTTGCCCTAGCAGTTGTCTCAGCTGCCAGAAAGCTGCGACCCTATTTCCAATCACACTCGATCGTCGTGATGACCTCACAGCCACTGCGAACGATTCTACATAGCCCTAGCCAGTTCGGACGGTTAGCCAAATGGGCCATAGAGCTTAGTGAATACGACATCGAATACAGACCCCGAGCAGCAGCAAAAGCTCAAGTCCTCGCCGATTTCGTTATCGAGCTAGCATCCGAACATCTAGACCTAGAAACAGAGGTCCCGAAATGGAGCCTATTTGTAGACGGAGCTTCTTCAAAACAGGGCTCCAGTGTCGGTCTAAGACTAACCTCCTCAGCCGGGGAAACCATCGAACAATCTTATAGACTTGGATTTAACGCTTCCAATAACGAGGCCGAGTACGAAGCACTAATCGCCGGCTTAAAACTAGCTCTGAGCCTCGAAATCCGGGAGCTGAACGCCTATTGTGATTCGCAGCTAGTAGCTAGCCAGTTTCATGGAGAATACGAAACGAGGGATAAAAGAATGGGGGCATACCTCGAAGTAGTCCTAAGCCTGACAAAGCAGTTCGATAAGTTTGAGCTAACGAGAATCCCACGGGGAGATAACTCTTCAGCGGACGCGCTAGCTGCGCTAGCCTCCACATCCGACCCTCTCATAAAACGAATTATACCCGTGGAAGGAATCGAGAAGCCAAGTATCGACATAGCCATCAAAGCTGAGTTAGACAGCAAACTGAAAGCGAAAATAGAGGATAACAGCCTCCCGACGGAAGCTACCCAAGTCTTCACGACATTCTGGTTCCCTAGAACCAAAATACGCAGCTTTAAAAAACACACCTTTGGGAAGACAACCCAGAACTCAGAAAATAACGACCAAAGTGAAGGTATTAGCCAAAGTTCAGACTCCCCGGAGCCTAACTTAACAAATACCTCCGAGGGCACCATCCAAACCTCAGAATCACTTGTCCTTAAAGTACAAACAAGAAGCCGAGCAGCTCGTAAAAGCGCATCAAGGAACGCTACACAAACCACCGGGGACAACGAGGAAACTGGAGATATTCTTCAGAACCCAAGCCCCTCAGGGCCTAATCCAACGAATATCTCTGGGGGCACCACGACACCAGGTCCCGAACAGGAACCTCCCTCCTCACTTCACAACAAAGTTGTAGGGAGAGAAGACTGGAGAATACCGATCATGGATTACATCTTAGAAGGAAAAATTCCACCCAATAAGTGGGAGGCTCGAAAACTCAAGGCTCTAGCAGCAAGATACTGTATAATCGAGTCAGCCCTCCACAAACGAAGTGTCTCCGGACCTTACCTAAAGTGTGTTCACGGCATAGTAGCTATGAAACTCATGAAGGAAATGCATGATGGTTCCTGTGGAAACCATTCCGGACGCAGAGCCCTAGCCATCCGAATTAAAAGACAAGGCTACTTCTGGCCTACCATCATCGCAGACTGTGAGGTCTACTCCTCATCATGCGACAAATGCCAAAGGCATGCACCGATCATACATCAACCAGCGGAAAAGCTGTCTAACATATCAGCCCCCTATCCATTCATGAGGTGTTCCATGGATATTGTAGGTCCACTAGTACCATCAGGCAAAGGAAAGAAATTACTATACCTCCTGGTCCTAACCGATTACTTCACGAAATGGATCGAAGCCGAAGCCTTTCAACAAATTAACAGATTTAACGTTGAAGGATTTGTATGGAAAAATATCGTATGCAGACATGGCGTCCCATACGAAATAGTAACAGACAATGGAGGACAGTTCATATCCCACAACTTCAAAAGTTTCTGTGATAAATGGAACATCTGCCTCACCTTTTCATCACCTCGGCGACCTCAAGGTAACGGCCAGGCGGAGGCTGCTAATAAGTCGATTTTAGCAAACCTCAAGAAGCGCTTAGGAGCCCAGAAGGAGCTCTGGTCAGAAAAATTACCCGAAGTACTATGGGCCTGCCGAAATACCCCACGCAAAACTACAGAAGAAACTCCCTTCTCTTTAGCTTACGGGATGGAAGCAGTCGTTCCAGCAGAAACCACCGCAGGTAGCCTCCGTCGGGAGCTCTGCACCTCGAACCCCGCAGCTAATAACCAGCTCCCAATGGATAGCCTCGATTTGATCGAGGAAAGACGAGACCAAGCCTTGCTCCGCATTCAAAACTATCAGCAGGCAATGGCTCGACACTACAATTCCAAAGTAAGGCCCCGGCAGTTCACCGTGGGAGATCTGGTACTTAGAAAAGTGTTCGAAGGAACTAAAGAACCCGGAGCTGGAAAGTTAGGAACCAATTGGGAAGGTCCCTACCGAATTATCCACATAGTACGACCCGGAGTCTACAAACTCCAGAAGATACGAACCGGGGTACCTGAAATCCGATCGTGGAATGCCACGAACCTCAAGAAATATTATCATTAGGTACCCAAATCCCCTGAACTACGTTTGGCTTGATCCCTTGACTGGGTACGTAGGCAACTCCGTCACGAGTGCAGCCCCAACCTCCTTTCACCAATCTCCTCACCTAGGCAAAAGGGGCATATCTTACCAAGATCACGTAGCCCAAAAATAGTTACTATGTAAACAATCTAAATCATGTATTCTCTGATATCTGATATTAATAAAGTGAGTAATTCAGTTTCATAAGCATCAAAGGTTGTAAAACCCTCCAATAAAATTCAGGTCACCCTAAACCGGGACCTAAGCTCAACAACCTCGCATACATCTAGGTCCCTGACAACCTGAACCTAAGGTCTCAAAATCCTTAGCAACCAATAAGGTCTTAAAATCCTTAATATGAACAAAGGTCTTAAAATCCTTAACATAAACCAAGGTCTAAAAATCCTTAACACGAACTAAGGTCATAAAATCCTTAACAATCAAAGGTCTCGAAATCCTTAACATAAACACAAGTCTTAAAATCCCTAATATAAACTAAGGTCTTAAAATCCTTATCAAAACTAAAAGGTCTTAAAATCCTAAAAAATCAACAAGGTCTTGAAATCCTTATCAAAACTAAAAGGTCTTAAAATCCTAAAAAATCAACAAGGTCTTGAAATCCTTATCAAAACTAAAAGGTCTTAAAATCCTAAGGGATCAGAAAAATCTCGAATTTCCTTAATTCCATCCTTTAAACTTCGAAGGTCTCGAAATCCTTCGAATTAATTCAGGTCCCTAGAAGTCAAAAATCAGTTTCCTATCAATCTGAACAATCAGGTTCCAGAACCTATCGAAGAGGACTCAGGTCCCTAAATTTCTCAAGCTAATAGTGGAGATTCCCCTAAGTTTCTCACAACCGAACATGTACTAAGTTAAATACTTATCGCAAACTAAGATCAAAAATCCTAAATCCAAGATTATTGATCACTACGTCTAAACATAACAAAATCAAGCGTGAAAGCTAAAAACGAAACAAGTCTTAGAAACGATAAAGGATTTAAAAGCCTCCCCAGGCTATTAAAATCCAACAAGTGTTAAGGTTTAAAGGCCTCCTCAGGCACTAAGTCATAAAGCTTAGAAAAGCAAAAGCCCTCAGGCCAAAGTTTTAAACAAAACATGAAATATAAAACATAAACTTAAAAGAGCCGTAGCTCTCAATCTTCTTGCTCCTCCTGGATCGGTTCACCATCACCGGCAGGAACCCTGTGGGAACCGAAATTCGCACTGTCGATTTTAGTTAAATTTTATCGGAGGAAAACTAAGTAAACTCAGTTTTCCCTGAAGGCTCGGATTCTCTGCGACAACCAAACGAAATTGATAAAAAGATAAAAATGCGGAAAAGTCGCGCTAAGGCGTTTATTAAACTGATGATAAGATGAATACAATATTCTTCCGAAAAACGGGAAGTAGAGATACGCTGAAGAGGAAACAACGGAAAAATAGGAGACAAGACGTTCTAAGTCTTGCTCCGCTAGTCTAGCCTCCTAAGTCCTAAGTTCCCTAAGCTAGCAGGAATCTCTCTAAAACCCTAGATTCGGATCTGGTCTCTCTCTCGCTGATTTTCGCTCCACCTTTTCTTCTCTCCCAAAGCTCCTTTATATACTCCTTCTTATGACGGTCTATTCTCCTTTTGGGCCGCAGAGCGGGCTTTTTCCATTTTCGTCGGTCTTCATATTTATCGGGAAACTTGACATTTATCTTCGGGAAACTTGACATTTATCCTTATGGAAATTTAGCATTTATCTTGTTATGTAAAGATAAACGTAAATCGTCCTATCTATCTCAGATAATCGTAAAGAAACTGTCCGATCGTGTTTGGTCCCTTTCGGGCCGTTTCTAGGACTTCCGTTGTTTTCTACGATTTCTTCGGAAGATCTTCATTCCTTCGTAGAGCTGAGACGAGTGGTGTCTTAAGATAAACATCGTCGTTTCGTCTGGAGAATTTAAGATCTTCCTTTCCGTTGATATCTTACGAATTTCCGAAATGTTTCCGATGATCTTGGTTTGAAGTAAGAATCGAGAGTTTCGTACGCGGAATCTCAATGATTCATTCCGCGAGGACTCGGGAGAGATTCAAAGTACAGATTCCTGATGGCCGGGGCCTGGGACTCGTGCACGGAAGATTATCGCTCGAGGAACCGGGCCAGCACAGGCGCTAGGCGCCTGGCGCCTAGCGGCAGCGTGTGCGCTAGGCGCCCGGCGCCTAGCGGCAGCGTGTGCGCTAGGCGCCCGGCGCCTAGCGGCAGCGTGTGCGCTAGGCGCCCGGCGCCTAGCGGCAGCGTGTGCGCTAGGCGCCCGGCGCCTAGCGGCAGCGTGTGCGCTAGGCGCCCGGCGCCTAGCGGCAGCGTGTGCGCCTAGCGGCAGCGTGTGCGCTAGGCGCCCGGCGCCTAGCGGCAGCGTGTGCGCTAGGCGCCCGGCGCCTAGCGGCAGCGTGTGCGCTAGGCGCCCGGCGCCTAGCGGCAGCGTGTGCGCTAGGCGCCCGGCGCCTAGCGGCAGCGTGTGCGCTAGGCGCCCGGCGCCTAGCGGCAGCGTGTGCGCTAGGCGCCCGGCGCCTAGCGGCAGCGTGTGCGCTAGGCGCCCGGCGCCTAGCGGCAGCATGTGCGCTAGGCGCCCGGCGCCTAGCGGCAGCGTGTGCGCTAGGCGTCCGGCGCCTAGCGGCAGCGTGTGCGCTAGGCGCCCGGCGCCTAGCGGCAGCACGGGCGCTAGGCGCCCGGCGCCTAGTGGCAGCACGTGCGTCTCGGCGAGGGCTTCGATTTGATATCTTGCTCGTTTTCTGGGTCCTCACGGTTTGAGAGAACGGACTCTTTGAAGTTTCAAGGCGGATTCTTTGTCGTTCGGCCTGTCCAAACTTAGATTACTTCCCGTTTCTTCCGTATACTTTCGTATGGTCGTGTCATCTTAGCTACGGACCTAATGTCTCTCGGTTCTTCTTGATTGTATCATCGAAGTTTTACGACTAAATCTTATTTGGTTTTCTCGTAAAGTTTATCGTGTAAATCAAGAACGATCGACTTTAACATAGGTTCCTTAAGCTATACGACTTGTCTTGTTTTCGACGCTTGTTTTATGGAAAGTCCGCGCATGATAAATAGTTTTAGCCGTTGATTTCGAGAGAACCGTTTTTGACCCCAACAGTTAGCCCCCCAGCCTGTAAGACGCGGAGACGATCTTGCTGGCGGAAGATTATGAGTTGAAACTCGAAATTTGTGGCTAAGAATATTTCATTGCGGACATCCACATCATCTTTGATTGGCGATCTTGAACATGACGTCGGAAAGACCGTGAGTTCGTTGCTCAATGTGAAGAAAGAGAAGAACATATGTCCTCGAAAGTCCGTCGTCTTCAAGAGAAGATTCTGAGTCTTGAGGAGACGAGGACTCGCAAGTTTGACGGAGAGGACTTCGACTCGATTCTCGCTGGTCTGAAACCCGTGTGCACCCTTGTCCCGGATTCGGAGGGTTCGGAGGACCAGGACTACGCAGTCAAGGATCGTGAAGCCAGCGCACATGAAACATGCAACGGTGGTGCGACCAATGGAGGCGACGGTGAGACCGTTCCTACTTTGGGTGAGTTTTGAGGATGAAGGTGATGCTCCGGGGAGCTTCTAGGTTTATCAATCCTTTCAGATATTTTTATTTTGATTGTGTTTCGGCCGTTAAGAGGCCATGATGTACACTTGTGGGACTGGCCGTTGGTGGCTTCGAATCCCGGCCTTTTTCAGGGCATCTGTTGAACTCTGCGGCTCAATCTTTATAAAATATTAATGTTGCGTTTTCAGAACTTCTATCTATCGAAGTTAGAGGGACAGGGTGTGAGTTGTCGTCTCATTCCTGCCTCCCTGATGATCACCGTATCCGTCGTTTGTACAAAGCGATATTTTCCTGCGGTTTACGATTTACGCGAAAATTCGTGGAAACGTACAGACTTGAGTGAAGAGACAAGTTTTGGGATCTCGCGTCGTTGACGCTTTGCCTATGAGATGTTAAGGTACCAGCAAGGCTGGGTTTAGGGCAAGACCTAGGTTTACTCTCAGACTGAGGCTGTGCGATGACAAATCGGCTTTCGTTTTGCCTGTTTGTGATTTTAACCTGATTCGTACCGTTTTAAAATCCGCGAAGTGGTATCGGCTTATATGATTTGTCTGGGCACGAATCGAGCTACTTCCTTTACGAAGTGCTGAACCAAATTTGGATTTTTTGTATAGCGCGCTATGGGATCCTTGTCGGATGTAAAAGAGCCTACCCTTAGGTGGCTTGTCTGTTTAGGACGTTAGAGTTCGTTTGTTGTGATCAGCAACAACGATATGATGCCGTTTAGAAGGCGTATGAAGGTTTTAATCGAAAAACGAATGTTCAGGCACGAAGCGACGTCTCGCAGTGCTTTGAAGTTTGTTTTTCTTATGCCATAAAGGACTATGGGCTTTTAGAAATCGCGGAATGTTTCCGGGCGATAGTTTATGATTTATTTGATGGATACTGGATCCATTGTTGAGGCCGTTTAGCGATTGGCGAGTTTGTTTGCGAAGAGTTTCGAAAATTCGGTTTCTGTGTTTGTAAAGAGTTTCGAAAATTCGGTTTCTTCAAAAAACGTGGGATTATACAAGCATACACATTTCAAATGTGTACGAGTTAATTTTCCCTTGTGCCGCACTTCAAATGTGTGCGGGCTTGGAGATGTTTTGCGAATGTCCGTAGTCGGAAACTGTTGTTTCAGTTTGGACGTGCAAGTTAAAAAATATTGATCGAGGAATTAGGACCAGGGGTCGCGTATATTCGACCCAGGGAGAAGCGTCTATCTTCGCTTTGCTTTGGGAAGTGTTGGCCTTCCGGGATTTTAAGGATGACTCGTATAACTCTAGGAGCTTTGTCACGAGTGTTTCTTTTCATGCTTTGTTTACGGGGTGTATAGATCTTAATCAGTCGATGTTAAGTTAAAATTTTTCCGTTAACCGTTTGGCTGTTAGGACTGATTTTATTACGAGAAATTTATCGCATGATTTCCGCTTTTAGGCTATGCGACAGAGTTGCTCGCGTAATGGTCACTTGGCGTTTTATGACAAATCGTGGATTATCGTTTGGCCCTTAAGTGATTGGAGCGGCGATCGTTCAGCTGTTTTGTCTTGGCGTGAAGGCTGTGTTCAGCCATTTAACCAAGGAGTTGGTAAACGATCAGACTGCGATCCTTTCGCATTAAGGTCATATTGGTTCACGATTGTCCTTAACGGTGATGCCGAATTCAGGTTCGGGCTTTATGGAAAGGTGTAGTCGGCCGATGGCCGAATAGCATTCGTTGAGATAGACATGCAAATCTTAGCGGAGTTTTCCGAGTTATGGGTTACACGGGAAGTGTTTCCGCTTTGATTTCGTCTTTTGGCGAAAGTTGCTTCGAATTACTCATGGAGTTTTACCAAAGGTTATTCCGTTAATTTTTTAGCTCGCCGTCGTGCTATTAGTCTGACGTTGTACGAGTTTCTTGTCGCGAGATTGCAACAAGAGACGGTGTAGAGTTTTCAAGACTATGTTTGTAACGGTTTGACCACGCCGTTATGCCGCTAGCGTTTCAGACGAATCTTAGAGTGCCGTTTGCCTTTTGAAAGGAATTTTTTTTTCTTTATGAAGTAGAATGAGTATGCCAAGGATGCGTGACGATCGTTTCTCGGTTTTTCGAGAGATTAGATCGGTTTGCGTGTTCTGCCTAGACAGTCAAGGAACAATAGAACGAAACTGGAAGAAAATGCCTAAGACTTAGCTTGCTAGACTATCCACCTAGGTTCTAAGTTCCCTAAATTTTACGGCAGTTTACAAGACGTTCTCATTCCTATCCTACGAAAAGATTAAAACCTTGATAAAATTTTCTAAGTCGGACGTACCTTAGTCTCATTGATTGCTCGAGATTGCCTCATGTTCGTTCCTCTTTGTCTTCTAACGTTTCATTGTCAAAGGTCTTCGAGAAGTCTGACACTGAATCGAGAATCGAATTTTGATGAAACCCGAAGGAACAGTACAGAATCGTTGCAGAATCGTTGAAGCAAAGGGAGGAGAAGTATGCAAAACTCGAAGAAGGCTAAGGTGGGTAGACAAGTGAAAACCAACGGCAAGATGTCACTTGAGTGGGGCTTCTTGTTTCGTCAAGCTATGAGCGAACTGGTCAGGTCAAGAAGCTTGCGATCTTGTTATACTTCACGAATGATGTTTCGTAAAATATTGCCGAGCTTTTATTTAACGAGAGTTATTCAACAAAATGATGTCGAGTTAATTTTACGGAAACTGTTCCGTAAAATGTTGTCGAGTTTAATCGTGCAGAAGCTGTCTCGTGAAGTGTTGTCTAGGATTATTTTACGAAAGGTGCAAAGTATTTGGTTGGACTATCGTCGGGATGGTTTCGCGAGGATTTGCCGCGTTCGCCGAATGTTTTGTTGTCCAGCGACCAGCGCAGGGCGGGCGCGTTAGCCGCCCGGCGCCTAGGGACAGCACGGGCGTGCTAGCCGCCCGGCACCTAGGGACAGCACGGGCGTGCTAGCCGCCCGGCGCCTAGGGACAGCACGGGCGTGCTAGCCGCCCGGGACTGTGCTTCCTTGCGGGAACTGCCTGCTTTTCCCGGTTTTTTTAAAGGTTTCTCGATCGACACTTAGTCTCTCGAGGTTTCTTTAATTGTTTTTCCGAGGCTTTTGGACATCGATTTCATCATGATCCCAGCAAGGAATTGTTTCTTAGAACGTTGTTGACCTTTTATTTTACGAGAGTTATTTCACAAAATGTTGTCGAGGTAATTTTACGGAAACTGTTTTGTAAAATGTTGTCGAGTTTAATCGTGCAAGAGCTGTCTCGTGAAATATTTCGAGAATTTATTCTAAGAAACATTTCCAGTCGAAACTCTGCTCGGTAATCATACCGTCATATCAGCCTTGGGCTCGATCCTACTCTAAAATCGTATGTGGTCGTTTAGCCGTGATTCGGGCCTCTTTTGGGCCGTCTTGGGACTTAGACGTTTTTACGATTTTTATTTAGAAAAAGCCGTTGATGTGACGCTGGTTTTTCCGAAGGGATTTCGATTCCCCGTATAGTTAAGGCAACTGGTGTTCAAGCTAACCATAGCTGTTGTATACGGCAGGCAGGAATCTGTATCGACTACCAAGTCATTTTTTGAATTTTTCCAAGCGAGGGGGGTTGTGTCCATGGACCCGAGGACCGTGTTGCAGGAACTTGGATGGGGGTGCATGGTTGATAGGACCCGAAATTGATCGGATGGTCCGTTCTCGGGACGTTTGTCCATAAGATGATAATCTTAGATAACCGTTTGCATAAGCGTTGGTCGTAGGAGCAGTCACTGCTGAAGTTGTTTTACCAGCGTCGATGTGAGCTGCGAGTTTGTCTTTCATATTTCCAGACATTGCTTTGATCAAGCGTTTTGCGGCCGTAAGAGTAAGAGTAATCCGTCCTCCCTTCCTTCTAGCGCCAAACTGTGGGAACCGAAATTCGCACTGTCGATTTTAGTTAAATTTTATCGGAGGAAAACTAAGTAAACTCAGTTTTCCCTGAAGGCTCGGATTCTCTGCGACAACCAAACGAAATTGATAAAAAGATAAAAATGCGGAAAAGTCGCGCTAAGGCGTTTATTAAACTGATGATAAGATGAATACAATATTCTTCCGAAAAACGGGAAGTAGAGATACGCTGAAGAGGAAACAACGGAAAAATAGGAGACAAGACGTTCTAAGTCTTGCTCCGCTAGTCTAGCCTCCTAAGTCCTAAGTTCCCTAAGCTAGCAGGAATCTCTCTAAAACCCTAGATTTCGGATCTGGTCTCTCTCTCGCTGATTTTCGCTCCACCTTTTCTTCTCTCCCAAAGCTCCTTTATATACTCCTTCTTATGACGGTCTATTCTCCTTTTGGGCCGCAGAGCGGGCTTTTTCCATTTTCGTCGGTCTTCATATTTATCGGGAAACTTGACATTTATCTTCGGGAAACTTGACATTTATCCTTATGGAAATTTAGCATTTATCTTGTTATGTAAAGATAAACGTAAATCGTCCTATCTATCTCAGATAATCGTAAAGAAACTGTCCGATCGTGTTTGGTCCCTTTCGGGCCGTTTCTAGGACTTCCGTTGTTTTCTACGATTTCTTCGGAAGATCTTCATTCCTTCGTAGAGCTGAGACGAGTGGTGTCTTAAGATAAACATCGTCGTTTCGTCTGGAGAATTTAAGATCTTCCTCTCCGTTGATATCTTACGAATTTCCGAAATGTTTCCGATGATCTTGGTTTGGAGTAAGAATCGAGAGTTTCGTACGCGGAATCTCAATGATTCATTCCGCGAGGACTCGGGAGAGATTCAAAGTACAGATTCCTGATGGCCGGGGCCTGGGACTCGTGCACGGAAGATTATCGCTCGAGGAACCGGGCTAGCACGGGCGCTAGGCGCCTGGCGCCTAGCGGCAGCGTGTGCGCTAGGCGCCCGGCGCCTAGCGGCAGCGTGTGCGCTAGGCGCCCGGCGCCTAGCGGCAGCGTGTGCGATAGGCGCCCGGCGCCTAGCGGCAGCGTGTGCGCTAGGCGCCCGGCGCCTAGCGGCAGCGTGTGCGCTAGGCGCCCGGCGCCTAGCGGCAGCGTGTGCGCTAGGCGCCCGGCGCCTAGCGGCAGCGTGTGCGCTAGGCGCCCGGCGCCTAGCGGCAGCGTGTGCGCTAGGCGCCCGGCGCCTAGCGGCAGCGTGTGCGCTAGGCGCCCGGCGCCTAGCGGCAGCGTGTGCGCTAGGCGCCCGGCGCCTAGCGGCAGCGTGTGCGCTAGGCGCCCGGCGCCTAGCGGCAGCGTGTGCGCTAGGCGCCCGGCGCCTAGCGGCAGCACGGGCGCTAGGCGCCCGGCGCCTAGTGGCAGCACGTGTGTCTCGGCGAGGGCTTCGATTTGATATCTTGCTCGTTTTCTGGGTCCTCACGGTTTGAGAGAACGGACTCTTTGAAGTTTCAAGGCGGATTCTTTGTCGTTCGGCCTGTCCAAACTTAGATTACTTCCCGTTTCTTCCGTATACTTTCGTATGGTCGTGTCATCTTAGCTACGGACCTAATGTCTCTCGGTTCTTCTTGATTGTATCATCGAAGTTTTACGACTAAATCTTATTTGGTTTTCTCGTAAAGTTTATCGTGTAAATCAAGAACGATCGACTTTAACATAGGTTCCTTAAGCTATACGACTTGTCTTGTTTTCGACGCTTGTTTTATGGAAAGTCCGCGCATGATAAATAGTTTTAGCCGTTGATTTCGAGAGAACCGTTTTTGACCCCAACAAACCCCTCCTTCAGCCACGTTATCATTGCCTCCTTGGACTGCTTCGACCGGAGCTACGTAAGGAGCCATCAAACCCAAGTTAGAACCATACTCCCCAGGAAAGGACGGATTAAACAGGTTAATCTCGAAAGTACCTGAGCTGTCCGAGATCTGGGGAAGAGGAAGCTTGCTGACTGAAAAGTCAGACACTTGTGCCTTCTCATACGCAGTCGTCGTCCCTGGCAACAAAGCCACCAACTGGCTGTACTCCTCTTCAACATTTTGGATTTTGTTGCTCAACATGTCCTTCAGAAGGTCAACATTAGCTTGAAGCTCCTGAGCGTAAACCAAAGCACTGACCTCTTCCTTCTTCTTAGCAAACTTCTCTTGAACACAGGATAAGATCTTGCCATAAGCTTCGGCGACCTCTTTCTTCCCTTCCCTGACTGCCTGCTTGACTTCAGCTTCCTTGTTCTTCTGGCTGTCCTGAGATGAGGCAATGAGCTCACGAACTTGATGCTCAGCAATCCTTCGTGCAGAATCCAAGTCATTGATCCTCCTACTCTTCACCTGGATATCAAGCTCCTGACTCTCGATCCTTCCTTGCTGAGCATCAGCCTTCGAGCCTAGCCTCGTCACTTTGGCTTCGAGTTCAGAAATTCGAATCCGAGTCTGATCGAGATCGGCCTTGGCAGCCTTAACCATCTCAGTAACCTCAGCAAGCTCACCAGCATTGGGGGCATCACGCAAAGCATTCTCAAACCCGAGCTGGGCCCTGTTAATAGCCCCAGCCAACTACAACAACACCAAAAAGTATATAAATATCGTTATCTCCAAGAAAAACGTAAACAAAGGACAGGCATAAACCACCTACCTGACCCATACAATGGGCAATATCGAGATACTCGTCCCGGTTAGTCAAGTCCCTGAGCGCTGGAAGGGGACATCCTACCCTCTTCAGGTGCCTCAGTATCGCGGCTAAGCCCCAGGAGTCATCCAGGATCGACCCAGGCTTCGAATGAGTAAAACTCCAACCAACGGTCCCTCCTCTAGAAGACGAGGAAGAGGATCGAGTGGGAGCTCCGCTTTGGTCAGTCCTGGGCCTTTTGTGTCTCGACGGCTCGACCTCGGAGGTACCCCTCGGAGCCTGGTGATCAGCCTCCATTGGAACCTCAGGAAGAGGAGTAACCTCCTGAGCTGCAACCTCAACATGAGCGGTCTCGACGACAGGTCTGGATCCCCCGTCGTCCAAAACATCCTTCACTGAATCAAGGAAAGATCCACCTTGGCTCTTGTCTCCCCCACGGGAAGTACTAGCAGCCTTCGAGGAGTTACCCCTGGAGCGGAATGATGGCCTCAGAGTCATGTCACCTGACTTGGACTTTTCGGTTCCTGAAGCACTAGCACCGGTTGAAATCGATACAACTGAGTCACCTGCCGAAACTAGAACAACAAAAATTCTTAAGAGGATTGAAAACCTCAAAATGGAAAAACCTTCCTTTTAAAAAAAAAAAAGAAAAGTTCAAACTTGAGCTTACTTTCAAGGTCTCGGACGGGAATGGGATCTTGAAAATAGGCGTTGTAGGTATCTGGGAACCTGGCTGCACCTATTCGAGAAGTGGTGTAAGCTGACCAGGTACCAGGAGTCTGATGCAACTTGCGATACAGAGCCCGGGTAAGCTTGGTAGAGAGCTTCGGGGGATCTTCAACTTCTGCAAGGGAATCAGAGCCAAAAGGGTTAATCAACCGTAAGAAAGTAAAATAGGAAAAGAGATATTCCTAGAATTCCTAACCAGATGGATTAATCCATGTGACCCTGAGGTTCCGACCTACAGGAACCGTCAATGGATTGACTTTAACATAAAAATACTTATTTCTCCAGTCATCATCACTACTAGAGAACCTAAAGATAACGTGATTGGGACGACTAGAAAGGTAGTAGGTCCCGGTACCACCCTCCTTGGAAGCGCTCTCCTTCAGGGAGAAGAGGCTCATGAGCTCGGTAAGACCAACGCTAACCCCCTCCTCCTTGGACCTAGTGATGAAGCCATTAATCACACGGATAACCGAGGGACAGAGTTGGGAGAGGGCTAGTTGGTAATGATCTAGCAGATCGAGTAGTAAGGTTGGGAGAGGAAATCTCAAGTGAGACTTGGAGATGAATTTCTCATGACAACAGAACCAACCCTCCGGAGCGGTCTCGGGGGTTTCGTCGGAGTTACAGGCGCGGCCGAGCTCCTTCGAGCCGAGAGCTTGAACCATGAGGTTGACTACGTCTTGACTAGTTAGCAACGACGGCAAGTGTGGGCTACTCCCACTCGAATCACCCTTCTTCTTCCGTTTGGAGACTCTAGTTGCAATCGTCTCCCTAGCTGTCTTTTTCCCCTTCTTGATTTTGGCTCCGACTTCTTGCTTAACCTTCAATAGTTGGGCTCCAGAGGCGGAGGGAGGCATCCCGGACTCGCCGGAACCTTCTCTCGGATGATCCATAATACGAGAAGGGTAAAGAGAAAATTGATAGCGAGGTTTGGGAGAGGAGTTGCAGAATGATGATGAAGATGAAAAAAAAAAAAAAAAAAACGCAGTAAAAATAAAGAGAGGAGAGGGAAGTTACCTTGGAAACTGAACGGAGGCGTGGAGAAAGTGGGAGGCGTAGCAGTTAATGCTTGCAGCTTTATATCCCATCGCCTCTCGAGATCCGGAAACGTCATTTCAAATCTTCTCCATCTGAGCCATAGATTCTATTAACAAGAAATAAGGACCGTTAGATCGAATAAACCGAATCTAATGAGATAAGAACTAATTATTACTTCGGTAGAAAGATAAGATCGAAGGCTAGAATCTAGCTTCCGAGACAAAAGATTTTATTCGGAAGCTGGGGGCAACTGTTGGACCCAAATATGACCCTTAGGTGAGGTACCGGTAAAATGTGAGCTATCGAGTGGGCCGGATAAAGCCCATCACGATAATGAGAGCTGGAAGCTGGGCCAAAGGCTGAGCTTAGAAGTCGTCACAATAGAGATCACGATATAACGGGAGCTGGTACTTCGAGAAGACTCGGTCAAGAGGAACCTGAAGCGAGTACGTAACCGAAGCCACATATCTCAGAGGTCAGTTAAGGAGCTATCGACGAGACCTAGGCTATATAAAGACGAAGAAGATCAAAGACAGAGGGGATCTCTTTTCTCACATATCAACTTTTGTATTAGATTAAAAACATTTACGTATTCTCTTTGTAATCATCTCAAGATACCTTTCTTTGTATTCATCACCTTTCAGTTCATCAATAAAGTCATATTCATTCCTCAAGTTTATTTACGGGATTCAGCCCACGATTCTCATTCATCTATCTTGACCTAACCTAAATCTAAGAAGTGAAACCTTGTCTCTCACATCAGCTACATGATTTTTTTTATTGTAAGGAAAGAGCAGACAAGTAAACCCGATGTTTTTATTGTAAGGAAACAGCAGACAAGACCTCTGAGTTCTGCCAGATTGGTTTTCTTCTAGAGTTTATATGAACCTTTGCATTGGCAACATAAACGTGGTGGTTCTACAGGCTTCGCTAGATCAGAAGCATAAACACTCTCCTCTGCAACTTTTCCGCTTATATTCTCTTCAATCTCTGGCCAGTCTGTTCTCCAGCAGACATCCCAACACTGAACGGGTTTGACTTTCACTCTTAGTTCCTCTTCAGCTGCTCTTATTCTCGAAATGCTCTCAGCCTGGTCTCCTCCTCCAAGAGATGGAATGAGTTTGTATTGAACTACATGACCCGATGGAGTGTAAACCAGTAGATAGTCTAACGCAGGAGCTGGCAGCTGTGGGACTGCCTGATGGAAACCAAAAGCAAGACAGCCAGAAGGGAAAGATGGTTTTCGGACAACAAAATTGGCAGCATGGAAGAAATTGTTGCATTTGATTCGGCTAACCACAGAGAGAGTTACCGATGCTGGTGGGGGAAACGTAAAATGGGTGGTCCTAAACGATGGGCTCGACCACCACGGCAAGGACAGTGTTGGAGCAAGCGTTGGTCCATCGACATGAGAACTTTGTATCTCAAGAACATTTTCTCCTCCAAACGGGGACAAAGCATAAATATGGCAAGTACCCTTGAATGACACGGTTGCAATCCACTGGTTGTAGCTACTAAAGCAAATATCTTGTATTACATGTGGGTAAAACAACATCGTTCACAGTAGTAACATGAGGAAAATTTTTGATACAAGAGAATAAGGAACATACAGCTGATGTCATGCCACAATGTAGTTTGTAAAGAGGCACATGGGAAGAGCTCCTATCATAGCTTTGAGCACCTGGTCCATTCTTTGAAGGCAATGGCATAATCCGGAAGACGTTAATATTGTTATCGTGGATCGAGGCTGTCACTAACAGAGTGCCACATGGATCGAAGCAGAGCACATATATTGGACTGGTGTGAGTCCTAAACTGTGCTATAATAGCTCGGGATTCAAAATCCTTAACAATATCCTGATCAACATGATAAGAGAGACATAACTTCACAACATAACTCACTAGCGAAAAATGGAAGATGTTGGGGAAAAATATCCAAGGCTAAAGATTTCTCCAGCCTCCGAAGGGGCCCTTGATTTCCAGACCCTTCTCCTAAGAAGGACCCAGGGTCCAGCCCATGCTAGAAGGTTCCAGGGTCCATCCCCTGCCGGAAGGAACCAAGGTCCGACCCTCCGCAACAATATAGAAGTTTTCCAATCATGGGAAAACTTCCATATTCACGAATATTAGGGAGTTCGCCCTACTTCAGCCGACATACATCAACTATAAAAGGGGAGCCCAAACCCTAGAACAAGGGATCGAAATTCAGAGGCGGAGAGATGATATCTTGCATATTTTCATGATCTTAGCCATTCATTCTTGTATATTATGAGCATATAGTTTAGGTTTTAGACATATTTAGGTTCGTATTGCATTCATGTGTCTTTATCAGGTGTTGGAGTGTCTTATGGAATGACCAAAGGTGTTTGGAGGCACTAAGATTCAAAAAGAGGTGAAAATGGAGCTTTGATGATCCACACAAGAGTAAGGTCGAGATGACCCGGGTAGGAGTGCACGGGGTGCAGCACTCGGGCGGCCAGAGAAGAGGAGACACGAGGGATAGCCCAACCCGGGTAGGAGTGCACGGGGTAGGCTACCCGGGCGTGTGGACGAGGGGAAGAAAAAGCGCGGACGCGGGTAGGAGTGCACGGGGTGCATCACCCGGGTCCAGTCTGTCCCATGGTCGAAAATTATGTTTTTAAAAGGGCATTTTAGACTTTTTTATGGAAACCATTAGGTTTTCCAAGTACCATATAAATACTCTTATATCCCAAAGTTAGGATTTATCTCAATTTCTCTCTAGAACTTTGTCTCATCTTGTAAAAGCTTGAACCTTTTGATTAATCTAAGAAAGTTCTTCATCTTATATCTTGTTTCTACTTCTCACAAACATGATTAGCCTTGAATCTCACATAGATTTAAGGTTTCTCATGGAAATTAGAGAGTAGATATATTTTGGATTCATAGGTTAAGGTAGATTAGGGTGATTAAGTGTAGATCTGGGGTGTATTATTGTAGATCTATCTTGTTTCTTGCTTGTAGAGTAATCTTAATGCTATTTTAGAGTTGTCCTCTCTAGAATAGAGCTTTAGACATTTCACGCCCGAGAGGTGTTCGATGAAATGTCTGAACCAACTCTCCAATGCTTTAAACATTCTTTACCAAAGAGATTTGTTGTTAAAGGTGTTAAGATGGCTAGTAGATTTGATATTAATGATTGCTTTGATAATATTCAACCTAAGAGATTAGATGCTTGAGTTATCTTAGTGAATGAGCATTCATCTAGAGATAGAGTTTGTTTAAGATTATGTATAGGCCTAAGATTGATATATTGATTGAAATTTAACACCTTTAGATTGAAACTTGATCACCTTATAACAATTATCCTTACCCATAGATTTATCCTTAGCATTTGATTGAGTTCTTGTGCTTGTTTCTTGATTGGATTTGAGATCACCTTGTTTATATTTCTAGGATCTTAGCTTGTTTCCATAATCAATCTTCTTGTTTGCTTAGATTAGGAGATTTTGTGTATTCCTAGTGTTATAAGTGTCTAGTTCCCTGTGGTTCGACAACCTTTATATACTATCATTTGACTTGGGAGTCTTGAAAACTTCTACTATCAAGAGATTAGAGTTTAGGCTAAGAAACTAAGGGTTCATACACCCAACGTTGTAAACGTTCATATACACTCAATAAACATCTCTCTTTGCCTCGATTTCTCTTCCAAATACATACAAATATACAAGTCTTCATGTGTTCCGTAGTACTTAAACGACCCTACACAAAAATACCATAACAGTTTGGCGCTAGAAGGAAGGGAGTAACTCAACTACGTGACGATGACACCGGAAGACGATTCCAAACGAGATCTCAGATCCAGCTCTAGCCGGCACCTGGAGAAGGTGGTCTCCGAGATATTCGGCACCATCCAATCCATGGTGGAAAGACTCCCCGGAGTAGCTCCCCCTATCAGAAGAAGCGATCCTAGGTCTTACTCCGACACACCTTTCGTGAAAGAGATTGCTTCAGTCGAGATGCCTCGCAAGTTCTCTTTTCCGAGCACTAAGATGTATGAAGGAACTGGAGATCCCGACAACCACGTCGCCCAGTACAAGCAGCGCATGATAGCCGTGGCCATCCCCAAAGAAGCAAGGGAAGCTACCATGTGCAAAGGATTTGGGTCAACCTTAACCGGTCCAGCCCTCCAATGGTATATTAATCTCCCCACGGGATCCATCACATCCTTCGTCGCCCTCAGCGACAAGTTCGTGGAACAATTCGCCAGCAGTCGTCACCTGGAGAAGAGATCAGATGACCTCTACGAGGTCCAACACTACATGAACGAGTCCCTACGTTCCTACATAGCCCGCTTTAACCAGGAGAAGGTCTCCATTCCCGAGTGCAATGCCGACACAGCCGTCTCAGCTTTCAAGAAGGGTCTGCTTCCTGAAGGAGACCTTTATAATGAGCTAACAAAGTATAGGTGTGGGGGCATGGCAGATGTGTTATCCCGCGCCTAGGCTCAAGTGAGATGGGAAGAAGACGTCGCGATCAGGACCAGGGCTTCCTCCAAATACGATTAGAAGTCATCCAGACCTCCGAGGGATGATCGCGACGAAGTCATCCACTCTCGACCTTCCAAAGAATCCAGAAATTCGAGCAGGGGCAAGTATCAGAACCGTTCTTTGCCCCGATCCGAGGGGATGATGGTGTCTACTTGTCCCAGTATATCTCATCTCGCGATATACAATTGGAGCCTCAAAAGGTGGTGCAAGTTCCACAACGATCACAGCCACACCACTGAAGATTGTATAGCCCTGAGAATAGAGGTCGCCGAGCTTCTCAAGAAGGGTTATCTGAGGGAATTCCTCTCGGATAAAGCCAGGAACCTCTTGAACAAGGAAGGTCCCGGCCTTCCTAACGATGTTGTTCCCGTGTTACCCCCGCAGCAAGATCGAGTGATCCATGTCATCTCAGGAGGATCAGAAGTAACGGGATCAGCAGCGCTGCAGCCAAACGAAGTACCCGCAATGCTAGGAACGGTCAAGAGGCTGAGGTTCCCAAATGCCCACTTCTGGGAACAGACGAGATTAGTTTCACCGCAAAGGAGCAAGAACGGGTCCTAGCTCCTCATCACGATGCCCTCGTCATCTCGCTGGTTATAGCCAACTGCTTAGTCAAGCGGATACTGGTGGATGACGAAAGCTCCAGCAACATCATCTTTCACTCGGCTAACACAGATCTAGGGCTAGACCCCAAGACGTTAACAAGAAAAGCGACCTCATTCGTGGAATTCAGTGGAGAAGTGAAACAAACCGAAGGAGAGGTCCTTCTCCAGTCTACGCTGAGAGGATAAACCAAACCACTAAGTTCCTAATCGTCGACTGTCCGTCATCCTACAACGTGATATTAGGAAGGCCTTGGATCCACGACATGGGAGTCGTACCTTCGACCCTTCATCAATTGGTAAAGTTCCCTACTCCCTAGGGTGTAAAGGCTATCTTGGGAGACCAGAAGAATTCTAGGTCCTGCTATCAGACCACCCTGAAGGGAAAGACCCAGGATTTATAGCAATTACAGAAGGAACCTCCAGCTCCTCACACCGTAGATTCGGAGGTTGATGGGATGGACGAGGTCCCTCTATTGGAAGGGAATTCAGAGCGGAACCTCAAGATAGGCTCTAAGCTTCCAAAAGACCTAAGACGGAGACTGATTGACTTCCCTAAGGTCTAACTCCGATTGCTTCGTGTGATCCCACGAGGACATGCCCGAGATCGAGCCCGACATCATGCACCAGCTTCAAGTGGATCCTAAGCATCCCCCGGTCAGACAGAAAAGGAGGAAGTTTGCTCCTGAAAGGGATGCGATCATCAACGAGGAAGTCAAGAACCTGCTCGACGCATGATTCACAAGAGATGTACAATATCCCGACTGGCTTACTAATGTGGTAGTTGTAAGGAAGAAGAACGGAAAGTGGAAAGTTTGCATCGATTTTACGGACCTCAACAAGTCATGTCCGAGGGATCCCTTCCCTTTGCCTCACATAGACCAGCTGGTTGATGCCACTGTCGGGCATCAGCTAATGAGCTTCATGGATGCCTTCTCCGGATACAACCAAATCTTGATGCATCCCGAGGAACAGGAGAAGACTTCTTTCATGACCTCCAGGGGCATCTATTGCTACAAGGTTATGCCTTTCGGGTTAAAAAATGCCGGATCAACCTATCAGAGGCTCGTCAACATGATGTTTGCTGATCAGATAGGCCAAACCATGGAAGTCAACATCGACGACATGCTGGTAAAGTCCTTGGACTCCGAAGATCATATCTCGCACCTTCAACAGGTGTTCGCCACCCTCAGAAGGTACAATATGAAGCTAAACCCTTCCAAATGCTCGTTCGGAGTGAGCTCCGGGAAGTTCTTGGGGTACATAGTCACTCAAAGGGGCATATAAGCAAACCTAGAGTAGATAAGGGCCATCCAGGCGATACCTTCCCCTCGAAACGTCAAGGAGGTTCAAAAACTGACAAGAAGAATGCAGCCCTCAGCAGATTCATCTCCAGGCTCTCCGACAAGTCCCAAGCTTTTTTTGAAACATTAAAGAACCCTAAGATTATGTCTAGGCCTAAGATTGATATATTGATTGAAATTTAACACCTTTAGATTGAAAGTTGATCACCTTATATCAATTATCCTTACCCATAGATTTATCCTTAGCATTTGATTGAGTTCTTGTGCTTGTTTCTTGATTGGATTTGAGATCACCTTGTTTATATTTCTAGGATCTTAGCTTGTTTCCATAATCAATCTTCTTGTTTGCTTAGATTAGGAGATTTTGTGTATTCCTAGTGTTATAAGTGTCTAGTTCCCTGTGGTTCGACAACCTTTATATACTATCATTTGACTTGGGAGTCTTGAAAACTTCTACTATCAAGAGATTAGAGTTTAGGCTAAGAAACTAAGGGTTCATACACCCAACATTGTAAACGTTCATATACACTCAATAAACATCTCTCTTTGCCTCGATTTCTCTTCCAAATACATACAAATATACAAGTCTTCATGTGTTCCGTAGTACTTAAACGACCCTACACAAAAATACCATAACAATTTGGCGCTAGAAGGAAGGGAGTAACTCAACTACGTGACGATGACACCGGAAGACGATTCCAAACGAGATCTCAGATCCAGCTCTAGCCGGCACCTGGAGAAGGTGGTCTTCGAGATATTCGGCACCATCCAATCCATGGTGGAAAGACTCCCCGGAGTAGCCCCTCCTATCAGAAGAAGCGATCCTAGGTCTTACTCCGACACACCTTTCGTGAAAGAGATTGCTTCAGTCGAGATGCCTCGCAAGTTCTCTTTTCCGAGCACTAAGATGTATGAAGGAACTGGAGACCCCGACAACCACGTCACCCAGTACAAGCAGCGCATGATAGCCGTGGCCATCCCCAAAGAAGCAAGGGAAGCTACCATGTGCAAAGGATTTGGGTCAACCTTGACCGGTCCTGCCCTCCAATGGTATATTAATCTCCCCACGGGATCCATCACATCCTTCGTCGCCCTCAGCGACAAGTTCGTGGAACAATTCGCCAGCAGTCGTCACCTGGAGAAGAGATCAGATGACCTCTACGAGGTCCAACAATACATGAACGAGTCCCTACGTTCCTACATAGCCCGCTTTGACCAGGAGAAGGTCTCCATTCCCGAGTGCAATGCCGACACAGCCGTCTCAGCTTTCAAGAAGGGTCTGCTTCCTGAAGGAGACCTTTACAATGAGCTAACAAAGTATAGGTGTGGGGGCATGGCAGATGTGTTATCCCGCACCTAGGCTCAAGTGAGATGGGAAGAAGACGTCGCGATCAGGACCAAGGCTTCCTCCAAATACGATCAGAAGTCATCCAGACCTCCGAGGGACGATCGCGACGAAGCCATCCACTCTCGACCTTCCAAAGAATCCAAAAATTCGAGCAGGGGCAAGTATCAGAACCGTCCTTTGCCCCGATCCGAGGGGATGATGGTGTCTACTTGTCCCAGTATATCTCATCTCGCGATATCCAATCGGAGCCTCAAAAGGTGGTGCAAGTTCCACAACGATCACAGCCACACCACTGAAGATTGTATAGCCCTGAGAATAGAGGTCGCCGAGCTTCTCAAGAAGGGTTATCTGAGGGAATTCCTCTCGGATAAAGCCAGGAACCTCTTGAACAAGGAAGGTCCCGGCCTTCCTAACGATGTTGTTCCCGTGTTACCCCCGCAGCAAGATCGAGTGATCCATGTCATCTCAGGAGGATCAGAAGTAAGCGGGATCAGCAGCGCTGCAGCCAAAAGAAGTACCTGCAATGCTAGGAACGGTCAAGAGGCTGAGGTTCCCAAATGCCCACTTCTGGGAACAGATGAGATTAGTTTCACCGCAAAGGAGCAAGAACGGGTCCTAGCTCCTCATCACGATGCCCTCGTCATCTCGCTGGTTATAGCCAACTGCTTAGTCAAGCGGATACTGGTGGATGACGAAAGCTCCAGCAAAATCATCTTTCACTCGGCTTACACGGATCTAGGGCTAGACCTTAAAACGTTAACAAGAAAAGCGACCTCATTCGTGGGATTCAGTGGAGAAGTGAAACAAACCGAAGGAGAGGTCCTTCTCTAGTCTACGCTGAGGGGATAAACCAAACCACTAAGTTCCTAATCGTCGACTGTCCGTCATCCTACAACGTGATATTAGGAAGGCCTTGGATCCACGACATGGGAGTCGTACCTTCGACCCTTCATCAATTGGTAAAGTTCCCTACTCCTTAGGCTGTAAAGGCTATCAAGGGAGACCAGAAGAATTCTAGGTCCTGCTATCAGACCACCCTGAAGGGAAAGACCCAGGCTTTATAGCAATTACAGAAGGAACCTCCAGCTCCTCACACCGTAGAATCGGAGGTTGAAGGGATGGACGAGGTCCCTCTAATGGAAGGGAATTCAGAGCGGAACCTCAAGATAGGCTCTAAGCTTCCAAAAGACCTAAGACGGAGACTGATTGACTTCCCTAAGGTCTAACTCCGATTGCTTCGTGTGATCCCACGAGGACATGCCCGAGATCGACCCCGACATCATGCACCAGCTTCAAGTGGATCCTAAGCATCCCCCGGTCAGACAGAAAAGGAGGAAGTTTGCTCCTGAAAGGGATGCGATCATCAACGAGGAAGTCAAGAACCTGCTCGACGCAAGATTCATAAGAGAGGTACAATATTCCGACTGGCTTACTAATGTGGTAGTTGTAAGGAAGAAGAACGGAAAATGGAAAGTTTGCATCGATTTTACGGACCTCAACAAGTCCTGTCCGAGGGATCCCTTCCCTTTGCCTCACATAGACAAGCTGGTTGATGCCACTGTCGGGCATCAGCTAATGAGCTTCATGGTTGCCTTCTCCGGATACAACCAAATCTTGATGCATCCCGAGGAACATGAGAAGACTTCTTTCATGACCTCCAGGGGCATCTATTGCTACAAGGTTATGCCTTTCGGGTTAAAAAATGCCGGATCAACCTATCAGAGGCTCGTCAACATGATGTTTGCTGATCAGATAGGCCAAACCATGGAAGTCAACATCGACAACATGCTGGTAAAGTCCTTGGACTCCGAAGATCATATCTCGCACCTTCAACAGGTGTTCGCCACCCTCAGAAGGTACAATATGAAGCTAAACCCTTCCAAATGCTCGTTCGGAGTGAGCTCCGGGAAGTTCTTGGGGTACATAGTCACTCAAATGGGCATATAAGCAAACCTAGAGTAGATAAGGGCCATCCAGGCGATACCTTCCCCTCGAAACGTCAAGGAGGTTCAAAAACTGACAAGAAGAATGGCAGCCCTCAGCAGATTCATCTCCAGGCTCTCCGACAAGTCCCAAGCTTTCTTTGAAACATTAAAGAACCCTAAGGACTTCAAGTGGACAGAGAAGTGCGAGATTTCGTTATCTGACCTCAAGGCCTATCTCACTACTCCACTGTTCCTATCCAAACCCCTGGAAGAAGAGGTCTTATTGCTCTAACTAGCCGTATCTGAGCATGCGGTTAGCGCGGTCCTCATAAGAGAGGAAGGAATGAAACAACACCTTATCTATTACGTGGGCAAGTCCATGCTGGACGCAGAGACTTGCTATAGCCACCTAGAGAAACTAGCCCTCGCCTTTGTGGTGGCAGCTCAAAAATTACGCCCTTACTTCCAGGCTCATCAAGTCGTGGTAGTCACTTTGTTCCCTATTAAAGCGGTTCTTCATAAGCCCGAGGTGTCTGGACGATTGGCAAAATGGGCCATAGAATTGGGGGAGTATGACGTGGGCTTTCGCCCAGCTACCGCCATCAAGTCACAGGTCCTTGCCGACTTCGTGGCTGAATTCTCTCCCTCCATGCTTCCGACCTGGATCAAGAAGCTACGTTCCATGGAAAAGAGGTGGAGAAAGGCCAATGGACATTACATGTTGACAGTTCCAGCAACGTGAGAGGTGCAGGGGTAGGACTAGTCCTAACTTCCCCCACATGAGAGTCAGCTTCATGGCCGTGCGTTGCAACTTCAAAGTAACCAACAACAAAGCTGAATACGAAGCCCTAATAGCAGGTATGGCGTTAGCCAGACAAATGGGAGTGGAAGACATCCAGGTCTTCATCGACTCACAGCTCATCATCAGCCAAGTACAAAGAGATTATCAAGCTAAGGACCCAAGTATGATCAGATACCTATCAGTGGCCAAACATCTGCTTGACCAATTCGAAAATTGCAAACTTACTCAGATCCCTAGGGAGCAAAACTCCCAAGCCGATGCTTTAGCAAACCTAGATTCCGCTTTGGAAACTAAGGATCACATGAGTATTCCCTTGTTGGTCCTACAATAGCCAGCAACCGAGAAAGAGGCAGAACCAGAGGAGGTAGCAGTAGTAGACGAAGGGGAAACCTGGATGACTCCCATTACCAACTACCTAAGGAACGATGTCCTACCCGAAAATCGAGATGAGAGCCCCAAGATCAAGAGGCAAGCAGCCAGATAATGCATCTCAGAAGGAAAGCTATACAGGAGATCCATTTCAGGGCCCTACCTACGGTGCCTAACCCCTAAAGAAGCTGCACGAATACTAGAAGAGCTCCATGAAGGGGAATGTTGTTCCCATTCCAGTGGACGAAGTCTGGTACTAAGAGCGAGAAGGGCTGGCTACTACTGGCCTACCATGGCAAAGGACTCCCTTAAACAGGCTAAAACATGCAGCCAATGCCAAAAACACGCCCCAATCTCCAACTTGCCTCCAGAGAACCTCAAATCCCTAAGCTCTCCTTGGCCTTTTCGCAAATGGAGCATGGACATCGTGGGAAATTCCCTATGGTGCCGGGGCAAAAGATCTTCCTACTAGTGATGACAGACTATTTTACGAAGTGGGTAGAAGAAAAAGCCCTGACAAAGATCACGGATCTCCAAATCAGAAAGTTTATCTGGACGAACGTAATTACCCGCTTCAGAGCACCTCAGGAGATTGTCACCGACAATGGACCCCAATTTACTAGCAACAACTTCCAGGACTTCTGCAAAGAATGGAATATTAAACTCTCATACTCAGCGCCGCGAAATCACCAATCGAACGGACAACCAGAGTCAACCAACAAAACAGTTGTAAACATGTTCAAGAAGCACTTGGAGAAAGCTCATGGACGATGGGCAGAGGAATTACATGGAGTTCTTTGGGCCTATCGGACAACTCCGAAGACGGCTACCCAAGACACCTCTTTCTCACTCGTCTACGGCACCGAGTCAACGATACCCACCGAGGTGCACGTTAAGACTACAATCTCCAACGTCCTAACTCCAAAAGAGAATGACGAGATGATGTACCTAAGTCTAAACATACTAGACGAAAAAAGAGAAGCAGCCCGCCTAAGGAACGCATCATACCAAATGAAAGTAGCCAAGAGATACAACAAGAATGTGAGATCCAGAACCTTCCAGGAAGGAGATTGAGTCCTACGGCGAGTTTGCAACCAGACAAGGGATAAATCAGTCGGAAAACTCGCTCCCGGATGGGAGGGCCCTTACCAGGTAATATGGGTGCAAGGGGCATGAGCCTACAAACTGCAAGACATTAAAGGCAAGGTCCAACCTAACTGCTGGAACGCCTTGCACCTCAAATTCTACCATTTCTAAAAGTGAGATCTTCGGATCAAGCTTTATATATACTACTATACTATATATTTAAGTATTTTGGTTTTCCTACTCCCATGTATAACGAGAACGTCTACGGACTAGGCTTATAAAATACAATTGGTTTCGACTAAACGAAGTTAAGGGAATACCAATATACTTAAAGGGGCATACCAGCTGGATCAGGATCTTAGGGACCTCAAATCTCAGCTAGCCCCCTAGCTGGTGAGGCTATTCACCTAAGGTGCAGACATATATGGAAAGGGTTTGATCAGCCCTGCACCGATGTCTGCACAACAGGGCCCCGCGTAAAGGCCTATAGCTAAGAGTTATGCGGGGACCACGTACTAAATGCTACCCAAACCCTGCGTTAAAAACGTCACGAGCTAAACACACGCAGGGAGCATGACGTACATGGCCAAGTAATGTAATCAGATTCTGACGGCTGATAAGCAGGGAGCAAAGTGCGGAAATACCGGTTAAGCACAAAAAATTCAATACCTATCTAGACGTGGAAGGTAGTGTGTCTGGGTTGAAGTCGCCTTGCGGGGGGGGGGGGGGGGGGGGGGGGGACCCCAGACCACAGTAAATCTGAGAGTGACCTTTCTGCAGAAAGGTAGAGTGCAGCATTGAGACTTTCGAGAGTGGCCTATACACCTCCGGGTTGCCATCACGGTCTAGAACCTCCGGGTTCGAAAATGATTCTAGGTTCTTTGGAACCTTTGGGTCCATCGAAACCAATAGGCCTTTAAGGAATCTCCGGATTCGTAAAGATCACCTAAAAGAATCAAAGGCTTTCGAGTCTAAAAAACCCTCGGGATCAAGGATTTCAAAAATCCTGACACCAACCTCAGGGAATTACCAAAGATCTTAGGATCCAAAGGTATTAACCTCCAGGTTCGGAGTATCCCCTAAGTCAAACCATGGTCCCAGGACCCATAGGTTAACCAAATCCTCAGGGTTCAATAAACGAACCTTCGGGTTCAGGAAACGGCCTCAAGGCCTAGGTAAGGAACCTAAGGGTACTAGATCCTGAGAACTTCCGAGTTCGAGGGTCCAAGAACTTCATGGTTCAAATCAAGCTGGAACTCCCTAGTTCCCAGCAACGATCTTACATTCTTAAAACTAAAACTCAAGTTTCTAAGACTGGATTACAAGATCTAATGCTTTGTCAAATGATTTCAGGTCTTGATCTAATCATTAACAGGATCCATGTCCTAGACGACTATTTCTCAAACAGGGACTGATCCCTCCTATGAATCGTTCAACCACACACACATCTTGTCAAGCGACTACGACTCGAAAGCCATACAGCCGCAAACATTCCTATCGAGAGGCGATCTTGATACGGGATACAAGCTTGAGAAACAAAAGATGGAATGGAGGCGAAAAAAGCAATAAGTATTATTATCTATTAAATGTTCTTATTCGAAAGGAGGAAAGCCATCAGAAATCCAGAAGAAAGACAACGACACAAAGCAAGAAAACATAAGTATTGCAAGTTAATCAAAGGTGCGACTCCCGACGAAAAAGAGGAAAAACGCCAAGTCCACCTTCATTGCTCGCCAAATTCCGGACAGGCCCTCCAATAGGCCCCCATCGGCCGGATCCTCCGAATGGCCTACGCTGGTCGACAACCCTTTCCGACCATTCTTTCATAAGATTCCAACGAGCTTGTTCTTGAGCTCTTTGCACGGTAAGAGCCTGGTTGGAGATCACTTCTCGAAGCTGCCTCCGAAGAAAAAGAATCTCTTCATGCGGGGGAACACGCCGACCTAAACCGGGAAACATGTTTCCCCTGATGTCCCTCGGAGCCAAGGAAGCCACAGTCGAAGGGATAGAGGGAGACGAAGCACGAGGTTTTCTCCTCTGAGGTCTAGCTCTGCTGTATTCCTCATATACCTGACAATATTGAAGCCGTAGGGATCCCGCCTGGGAAATCAATATATCACCAAGTTACGACCACGCCATAAAAAAAAGGGAAAGAAGAAAAAGGGGAGAACTCCATTACCCCAAATACGACTATGACGCAGGGATATCAGATGCATCAAAAACAGAATCCAACGAAGGCGCCTAGGAATGCCTTGCGCCAACTTCGCCAAAGTCTCACCAGCTTTAAGAACCGGTCGAGCCACCTCTGCGAAAGCCCAAGATAAATCAATAAACATGATACTTGTGTCTGGGAAGATAGAAATAACTTACCCACATGACGCCAAAAGCAAGGATAGCAAGGAACGCCTTCAACCTTCATGAACACATATCTCCTATCCCAAGAATCGTTCGTAGGAAAACTACCACGAATACCCCGAGGAGGCTCATCTACCGAAGGCTCACCATCACGGGACCATATATGATAGAAGCCCTTTTTGCTCGATAAGGGAACAAAGGAGTAAGAGTACAAAACCACAGGCAATCCAAAGGGAATGCTGTGAAGCTCCCCTAACACCTGAATAGCCATCAAAGTACGCCATGTAGCGGGCGTAAGCTGCGAAGGAGAACACCCGAAGTATGATGCCACCTCCACAATCAAAGAAGGGATACCACCCCTAAAACCAGCCTCTAAATAAGCCTCAAAGATCTCTATCTCGCCCCTTCCACCGTCAGGAGCTCGTTCAAATTCTCCCGCACACCTTATTCCCATCGTGTCAGGAAGAGAATATCTACGACAGATCTCAGTCAGATCCTCTTTCCCAATGTCCGACTTCGGACCATCTTCGTCTTCACCCTAGGCATCGAAGGAACGAAAGTGACGTGGGCAAATAGGAGCCATGAGAATCTTTCCGTCATCCACCTTCGAGACCGTGCTCGGGGTCAAAACTGGGGAATCAAAGGGATCACCAAATAAGCGCAGGGGTCTAACATGTCCCCCGACACCAGGATCTAGAGATGATCCCATGAAAGCTGGGTCGTTCGACATTGGCTTAGGGTAAAGAAGAATGGGTAAGCCCTAGGTTTATGCCACCCAAGGGCATTGGAGTATCCGAAGATATACCCGGAATGATTTTCCATTTTTTGTCGCATAAATAGAAAAGAAGAAAAAAGGCGGAAAGAAAAGAAAATTAGGAAATAAGCCGTAAATCCTCATTCGGAAAATTTCCAAAAAAACCATCATCGGGATATTTAGCTGACCTAGCACCTTCGCGACCGGGCTCTGATCCTTATTTCTTTCCGTAAGGCCTATTACGTCCAAACCATTACGCTTTGAACCTCACCTCGAATTACGACAAGACTTCGGCCCTTCTCCTGCTTGAAGAAACACCACCAAGGTCCAAGATCACATGTTATCCCTTGATTCCCACGAAACAATCAAGGAATAAGGGGCAAACTGTTGGGGAAAAATATCAAGGCTAAAGATTTCTCCAGCCTCCGAAGGAGCCCTTGATTTCCAGACCCTTCTCCTAAGAAGGACCCAGGGTCCAGCCCTTGCTAGAAGGTTCCAGGGTCCAGCTCCTGCCGGAAGGAACCAGGGTCCGACCCTCCGCAACAATATGAAAGTTTTACAATCATGGGAAAACTTCCATACTCACGAATATTAGGGAGTTTGCCTACTTCAGCCGACATACATCAACTATAAAAGGGGAGCCCAAACCCTAGAATAGGGGATCGACATTCAGAGGCGGAGATATTAGAGTTTAGGCTAAGAAACTAAGGGTTCATACACCCAACGTTGTAAACACTCATATACACTCAATAAACACCTCTCTCTCTGCCTCGATTTCTCTTCCAAATACATACAAATATACAAGTCTTCCTGTGTTCCGTAGTACTTAAACGACCCTACACAAAAATACCATAACATAAGACATGATCAGGTTTTAAGATAATAATGATGATTTTTATCTAGGAGAACTAACCGTTATCGCAACATCTGAATCTGCAGAAGTTGGGACCCGACCAAGTTTCCGGCCAGGAACCAGGAACGTCATGTTTCAGATCTTGATAGTACTTAGATATAGTCTTGTAACCCTTGTCACCCAAATTGAGTAAACCCAATGCCAGATGCTTACTAGATTCCATGGCGTACCTCGCCACTAGATTACCACCGCTCGGGGAGGTAGATGGACTGACTCCAGGAGGAGTGACAACATTCTGAGGGCTCAGGCGACCTGTACTAGACGACAAAGGATTATTGGAAGCATAAGCTAACCATCGAGGCCCGACAGCCATTGGCCCATATCCGACATTGACCCCTTGGTTTCCAAGCTGAGGAACAGGATACGAGAGGACACTGAACTTGTTTTCAAGAGTTAGCGCATCAAAACAGTATATCTGCATCAAGAATGGCAAATGAAGTAAAAGCTCTCTACCATATTAAAAAGAAAGAGATAGCACGTTAAAAAAGCTGACCTGTGAACCGAGGCCTACAGCTACAATCCGGGGACTGCATCTGACCATATAGACAGTAGAGCGGAATCTCAAAACATGAACATAGATGTGAGATCTAAGTGAATAGAATCGTACAGTCGTGGGAGATAAGGCAAGAGGATCATCATTCCCATTTCTACATGGGCCCTTGGCTTCATCAGCAACTGCTACTAGCATCGGATGCGATGATCTAAATCCTTCGGTACCTTCACATTTAGCAGGTAGAGGCTGCGTCTGAAGAAACGTGACCAGATCATCCCGCCTCGACACAAGTTCGCTGACATCACTTGCATCGTCGATATCGAGGACTTGAAGCCCGTTGGCATAACCTAGTAAAAGAATGTTCTTGAAAGAAGATTCACTTGTATGTAATCTATCAAAGGAAGACAACAACACCTGTTTGATCAATTGACATGAAAGTTAAGAATCAGTGATCCCATCAAATCGAACTTGTAGAATATCAAAATGCCATGATCATTCTAGTACAAGCCAAACCTATTTAAAAACAGAAAATTAATCATAATAACATGATTCGGAATTAATCAGAACCAAAATCAAATTGAGAGTAAACCTGATCCTTAAGCTCGAGGGATTCGGAGGAGAGAGAAGCAGTGACAGAAACGCTAGCTGAGCGCACGCCGGAGGAAGCGGTTCTGATACATGTAGATATAAATTTTAGGGGATTAGGCAAAAAGCCATTGGTGCCGTTTCTCGTCTAATGAGTATCTCCTTTGTTGATATTGACCTTGCTACTGCTGCTTCTCTTCATAATAGTAATTAATGATAAAATCTTTCTGAAGAGATATTCTCGGTCACCAGAGAGGAGAAAGCGAGCGGGAGAAGAGCATAAACCGTCCGGAAGGAAGGGATAATAATGAATATGAGATCTTTAATTCGTGAAACAGTGAACCTACACCATTTGTTGTTAGTCGAATTAGCAGTGGAATTTGGATTATTGTTTCTTTTTTTGCTTGCTTTTGATGACCTTGTTCACGGGGAAGAACACGAAGAAGACGAGACCAAGAAGATGAAGAAGTAGAAGAAACAGTTCTTTTTTTTTCTTTTTTTCCCTTTTCTCTTTTTGTTTTTGTTCTTTCTGTTCTGAGGTTTTTTGTTTTTGGTTATTATTTTTTTATTTTCACTCCGGTTTTGTAATATTTCAGAGCGTCACTGTCAGACGAAAAATAAGAGTTGCTGTCGTGCCGTCTGTAGGGTGTTGGATTGGTAGAGAAGCAACTTTTTTTTTGTAACACGCTAGAGAAGCAACTGCGTTGAGCAATGAGCGACTTATTACCTTTTTTTAAGAGAAAACAGTCATTTAAATACCAAACTTATTCGTTTTTGTCAAAACAAATACATACTTATAATTAAGTCAATAAAATAATAAACTTGCTTTGACCTAGCTATTTTAGGTACAATTTTAGTCAACGGAAATTTAGCGTTAATTGGCCGTCTGCTTTTCACGGCAAGAGAAACGATGCGTTTTCAATTAGGAAAAGCTAACCCACTTACTTTTCTCAAAAATCGATCTACCTCTTAGTTTTCTCTCTGTTCGCATCAGAACTCGAATTAGAGTTCATCTCCTCTTCTCAAGTCGACATAAAAGGGATAGGTTCCAGTCAGTTTTAAAAAAAACTATTTTGGAAAGCGAGGGTTTCGTATCTGTGGGAGTAATGTGTATATACTATACTAAGATCGAAGACACAAGGGAACCTCTTGATTAATGATCCACAACATATTTTCGACTAACATGCCGGTTGCAAATCCACAACATATTTTCACATCGGTCAACTTTCCTAGTGGACACACGTCTTGGTCATTTGCGGGACTTGGCTTCATTTCGCTTTACTTGTCTGGCAAAGTCAAGGCCTTTAACAGAGAAGGACATGTGGCTATGCTCTGCATCGTGTTTGCTCCTCTGCTCGCGGCTTGTCTCATGGGGATATCGCGGGTGGATGACTACTGGCACCACTGGCAAGATGGCTTTGCTGGAGCTCTCATCGGTCTCTTTGTTGCCGCCTTCTGTTACAGTCAGTTTTACCCTAACCCTTACCACGAAGAAGGATGGGGTCCAAGATGATTTAATTCATTTATTTTCATAATTTGCTATTATCATTCTGGTCGTGGTGAGAGTGTGTGTTGATACTTAAGGTTTGCATGTGTGTACTTTTAACCTCTATATGTACTGATTTATTATAAATAGGCATCCAAGCCTAAAGTTGTATTCAATTTATGATGAATTAATAAGAGAGAGATTTTGATACGAGCTTTATTGCACAGAAAAGAGTATTTCCAAACCCTAAAGAGGTTTTTATAAACCACTGAGAAGAGTATTCTCAACCCTAAGAGCTTTTAATTAAGCACTGTGAAGAGTATTCATAAAAGCTAGAAGCTTCCGCTACATTGGTATCAAACCCAAACGGTTCTATTATCTTGATCGCATATGCAACAACAACAACTAGTTGAGATCTTGGAAGAGTTTAAACAAGAGATCATCAAGCTTAAACAAGATATCAACAATGGTTTGAAGAAGTTAGAACAAGATCTAAGTAATGGAATTAAGAAGTTTGACGAGGCATTAAAGAAGATCGAAGCAGCACAAGCTAAAGATGTGCAATTGGATGATGATTAAGACGAGGAGAGCTTTATCAAAGAAGATATCCCTCTTGTCCATTTTGTCTTTAGAGATGAATCCTTTAAAAATGGGAGCCGTGCAAAAATAAGGCGAAACTGTATTGACGAAGATTTTGTGCAGAATCTTAATAATCTGTTGCGTGCAAATTTGGTGCAAAACGAATTTTTGAAGATTCAAGTTACAAACAGATCCGTGCAAAAATCGTGCAAAACATGTTATTGAAGATTCGAGAAAGTGTTTTTCTTAGAAAACATTTTGGATTTGAAGACTACGATCAAGATTCGAGGACGAATCTTCTCCAACCCGGAGAGAATGATGCAGATAATATTTAGATATATTCCAAATATTATTATTATTATTAAAGGATATTTACATTTATTGTGTTAAGGTTTTTAATAGTTTTCTTATATTAAATAAGATTAGGGTTTTCTAAGATGAGTGATTTCTTATAAATAGGCATCCAAGCCTAAAGTTGTATTCAGTTTATGATGAATTAATAAGAGAGAGATTTCGATATGAGCTTTGTAGCACGGGAAAGAGTATTTCCAAACCCTAAAGAGGTTTTTATAAACCACTGAGAATAGTATTCTCAATCCTAAGAGCTTTTAATTAATCATTGTGAAGAGTATTCATAAAACCTAGAAGGTTTTGCTACATCATGTACTATTTGTGTAACAGTGTAAGTAAATATATTTCTTTTGACTAGAGACAAAGATCATACACCGTAGATGAAGGATATCGAGATTCTAATTTGAACAGCATTTTGCTAAAAGAAACAAAGATGTTGAGTAAAAGAGTATGGTACTTTGGTAGTATCAAGACAACTATCAATAAAAATATATAAAAGAAAAAGCAAAGGTTGGATCTTTTAAGGGATATCTTTTGTGTGTAACAGAATAATAAGCTCGACTACAAGCCGAAGCTCAAGCGTGATCTCTCGTCTGGCTCTATCTCTTGCCCTCTTTTTTGTCTAGTTGTGAATTCTCTTGCCTAAAGCTAAAATATTTGACTGTTCAGGGTCTTCTCTAATTTTGTGTGTCTCTTTTTTACAATCTTTCATGTTCAATTTCATTGGTCAGGTTCAACCATAAGTGGAGGTTCAGGTTCTCGAGCTTATGCACGACCAACATGTAGTTTTATCCTTCTCATCCCTTTCATGTCGATTTGAGGAGAGAAGATGAACTCATCTTGAGGAGAGGAGATGAACTCGATTTTGGGTTCTGATCCAAATAGGGAGAAAGTAGAGAGTGAGAGATCGATTTCTGAGTTACGGTTCTTATGATTTTGATTTGGGAATTGAGTTAGCTTTTTCTAATTTTAAAAACACATCGTTTCTCTTGCTGTGAACAGTAAACAGCCAATTAACCTTTGAAAATCGCTCCATCAGGACTAACCAGCCTCTTACAGAATTGGACTGGCCAGGGAGAGGAGACAGAAACCTTCAAACTCAAGAACCAAGAAAACACAAGGCGGGTACATGACGATTGAAGTGAGTTGAAACCAGAGAAAGCTCCATAACCTGCAAAAACAATGCAATGTAACGTATTCAGCAAACGCAATGTCGAGAAAACATATTTTTTTGCATGTCGCAGCAATCTGCAATTACGATCTAGAACTCTTTGATATACCTTGGATTTGACCTGTTTTCATCCATGGTATATATATATATATATATATATTTTACTACCTATATTTTATATATTCTACTATATTAGGTATGTTTTCAGGTTACATAGTGCGATGCACATCTAGTGTCGTCGATCGATGTGGAAGAGATGCTTCGACGAGTGAAGATTAATATCGATCGATATACACATTGTACCATCGATCGATGTCAAGACGCGAGATGTATGATTTCAGATCCACCCGACGCTAAACCCAAGGCTTCACCAAATTATGAGATTACCCCTGACGAGTTTTTAACCTAATAAATATATACTGCCAAAGTGTTTTACAGCAGAGGGAGCTTTTGGTTACATTTGTTTTCTTACTTTCAAAGACAGAGGAGAGAATATCATAGAGAGATTTGTGGTTGTAACTCCATTGTTTTCTACTTCTATCTATGCAGATTGATTCTTTCAATTATGTTATGAATTGTTTAGCTATGACTGAGTAGTTCACTTGTTAGATCCAGGGTTCAAATAGGTTAGAGGGATTAGTGATCTACCATTGTTTTTACCCACTTTTACCCATGATATTGAGATGATTTTACTATCTATATATATGTTTTGGAGTCTATTAGGTATGTTTTCAGGTTCAGAAGCATTTTGGAGTAAAGTGATGTTTTAGGTGCCCTTTTGGAGCTTAAATGAGAGTTTACCTGAGATGACTATCAAGATCAGACAAGAAGTTCAATATTCAGAGATACACATCGATCGATACACATTTTGTGTAATCGATCGACGACGCATTCGTAGAAGATGACAAAACGAGATAACCAATCGATCAAGGTACACCTTGTACCATCGTTCGATATCAAGCGCGTAAGAATAGTTGGACTCAACCGACTTGAAGCCCAAGATCTCTTTAAATTACAAGATTGCCCCTGACGAGTTTACAACCTAATGAACTCATATTTATAGTTATGCATATGTGTTTTGGCAAAGAACGCTTTTCATATTATTCATCTCTTTGACAATCATTTGTTTTACCTCCACTTCAAAGTTATTTCAAAGTTCTTTTATTATTTTGAAAAAGGTTATAAAATTCTAGATCTGAAAGAAAGATACAAAGAGATTTGTTATCTTGAAGAACATGTTTGTTCAAAGTCTTATAATCTTCATGAATTTCTATTATTACCTTATTGTTATGAATCACTTAGCCATGTCTGAGTAGATTTCTTTGTTAGATATTGGGTTCAAATAGTTATGACAGAGACGCCCAACTATAGATTGTTGAGTTGTGATATTCATTATCATGATGAACCCTAATGCTTATTCTAGAGTAGCTAACTAGAATATGATCGTGGAATGAATTAACTTGTTAATCATTATCCTGAAATCATCTTGCATAAGCTAAGATCCTCTAGAAATTTGCGAGAGCCGGTCTATGATCTTGGTGGGCACTTATTCAACTCGATCTGAAGCTATATCGATCGATACTTCTATAGAGTGATCGATCGACGGCAAACATACATCGATCGATATCGCTGTCAAAACATCGATCGATATTGTCGGCAATCAGAACAGTGGACAAAGTCTAAACGTGAGAGCTTATAGACTTATCTAAGAGTTGAATCTCTTTAATATCATGCATGCAACTTGTTAGGCATCTATAGCATTATAATTCTGATTATCTGAATAGTAACCTTAAATCTAACTATCCTTCCTTCATACTTTAAAACCTAAACCAATTCTCTTGAGAAACTTACCATTGCTCAAACCTGCAATTTACATTTAAAACATTTTCAACCTAGCATAATCACTAAGGATTACATCTTTTGTGTTCCATAGGTCTCTGTGAATTCGATCCCTATGTACTACAACTGAACCTCTTATTTGGGAGAGTAATTCACTCCTTAGGGTAATTTGAGTGATATCAATTAGCCCCAAACTATATATCGGATAACTTGTGATATTTAATTGATAGGTTGTTTATAATTGATAGAACATGAATCTAGGAATTTTCATGTGTCAAGCATCCGTGAGCATCCGACCCTGAACATCTAATCTATCTTACTAGGATTACTAGAGTAAGACGAGAGCTGATCTAGGAAAGTAGTGAGCAATATCAACTCGCGCCTAGGCTTAGCTAGAAGCGTATCGATCGATACTGTCCATCGACAATCGATCGATATGGTGAAAGGTGTATCGATCGATATCCTTATAGAATCATCAATCGACACTTTCTTGTGTTCAAAAGACGAGAGTTGAGTCACGAGATCTAGTTAGTTTACCAGTGAAATGCTGCTATAACATGATCACTGTGATAAGCGATTGAGCTCTAATATATCATGCATGCATTTGTTAGACATCTATAGGATCTATAATCTCCAGCACCTGAATAGCAACCATGTGTCTAATACCTTTCCAATAAGTTACACCTCCAATCATCTTGTTAGTCGAGCAATAAACTTGCTCATTATGATTGTTAATTACTTTAAAACCATAAACCAACAAGCCTTTAGAATTAATAACTTGACTAGATTTAATCGGTTCCCTATCTCCTTGTGGATTCGATCCCTAAGTACTACAATTGAATCTCTTTTGATGAACGTAATTCACTCCTTAGGGTAATTTTAGTGATATCACTCTTTTATACGCAACATATGACCTAATTGCAGAACGAACACCAACTTGCAATTCATTGCAAGTCTCATGTGGAAGTCAGTTGCGACATGCAAACTAGGGATGTTAGAACAGACTACCCAGACCCATTTAATCTGGCAATTTAAAACATGTTAACCGTGTGTCCGTTTAACTGTGAACTCGTTGAGACTCGTTTATTTGTGAGTCCATTTATGATGGAGATGCCTGTTTAGACTCTTGAACCTATTTTTTTATATAAATACAGTTTGTTTTAAAAAAAATACAGATTTCTTCTGTTTTTTTAAACACACAAATAAACATAATACGACTATTTTATCTCAAAAACACAAATTATAAAAAAATATGTTTTAAAAAAAATAATCTTTAAGATTGTATTAAATATAATTTTGTAATTTAAAAAATCAAAAAAGCCTAAACCTGTTTATTTAACGGGTGCCCATTAATGAAACATTCCTAAACAACACAATCTGAGCATACATAAGTACCTCTCTGTATCTGGTTAAGAATCCAAAATCGTCTCATAATCCAACCTCGTGTATATATCACATAAAGTAAGACAAGCAACATTGACTTCTAACTTCCTATTTTCAGTTTAAAATAAACTAATAACTAAACATGGAGATCCAAAAAAACCTCAAAACAGACTCAACTCACGCGCAGACTTATTAGAATTAAAATATACATATAAACTCAAAACAGATTTAATTCAGTTACTCAAATGAACTCTAAATATGCAATCACAGCAAAAAAAAAAAATTGTAACGGCTTTCAAAAAGTTAAAAAATAGATACATAGTGATCTGGTTAAGGTGAGCCAAAAATCTATGGTCTATCCAGTTAACTCAAACCCAGACTGGTTAACTCCGACCAGATTTACTGAACTGAACCAACCGGTTAACCTGAAGCCAAAATCAGTTAAACTAAACAAAAATTAATTTAATTAAACCATGAAATAAATAATCAGCTTGGTGGTGATTTTTGGCTATTTTTTTCGCATGTGGTTGGCTGCTACGGCTTCGGTTTATAGAGAGAAACTCAGTGGTGGTCTCAGATTTTTGATACAATCAACGAGTTGAGAGTTCAAGCCACAATACTTCTAGAAGGAGACAGAAGTTTATGAATTGTGGCTCCAATATTCCTCTCCAATGATATATGGTAGATGGTCCGCTGATGTGAGTCTTTGTATCATCGATCTGTCATGGCCGGTGATGAATGGTAGAGAGCGATGGCTTCGGTCGATATGTTCTATGATCAGCATAGTGAAGCTTTGTTGTCAAAACCGCTATACGATTGAAGTGACATGGAGAAGGGAAGGAGAGAAGCATGGGAGGGTTGGGGGTTGATAGTGATGGCAACAACCTCTCTGTACGGTTACAAGATAATGAGTTTTAAAAGAATATATCGAAAAGACGAAGAAGAGGAGTGGAGAAGATCAAATAATCTCAAATTCGTTTTACGGTTTGATTTATATTTAATGTAACACAAAACTACTATGCACACAAAAAATTTAATTTATGGGACTGGCTTTGATTTTCAAAACATAAATATTTTGTACTTAACCAGTTGGTTTAGTAAGTTGTTTTTATGGGGCGTTATTTTGATTCATCTGCTTTACGCCGTTGTTTTTATTGAATTTATCACTTTTATACCAAGATGTATGTGTTTTATTGAGTCTATTATATGGGGTTGGAGTATGTTTTAGACTGTTTTCAGCTTCAGGTACGTTTTGGAGAAATTGGTGATTTTGGAGCCTTTTGAAATGCAAAAAATGCACAGGTGCGTCAGAAATTTGGCTATAGATGGAGACTTTCCCACAGCAGGATTGAGCCTTACTTTTGACCCAAGATATAGCTTTGAGTTAGATTTCCTATTGCACCTTTTTAAAGTAAATCCAACGGTTAGGTCTAAAGTTATGTTTTTTTATTGAAGAGTGGCCAGTCTGCCTCGCGAGAGGAAGCTGACGAGGACATAAAGGAACGTCAATCGGCGGTGCACCCTTGGTGTTGATCGATGGTGATGCCATAACGCGGGCTTGTATACTTTAAGACCGACTTAAACCTAAAAGCCAAGACAAATTACCAAGATAATCCTGGACGACTCTAAACTATGTTTATGTGTTTTCTAAGCCATTATTGACAGTCACGCTTTCTACACATTCTTTTATTCATTGTTCTTATTTTTAGGGTTGGAGAGAAGAGAGAAACTCGTTCAGATTCCTCTTGGAACTCCATTGGTTATGGTTTTATTATTATCTATTATATATCTATTCATCTGTTGGATAATTCCAAGCTTGTGGAAACTTAACATATTGATAAGTGTTCAATTATTTTAAGATAACACAAAAAGGAAATCTAGGATAGAAAAAAAGAAGTTTTCTATTTATGTTAGTTTGTGTTTTCCATATCCCACATGTTCAAGGGAATTGTCTTTACTATAAATATAGGTCTCATGGAGAGGTGTTCCATAAGATCAAAGATCAGAGATAAGATCTAAGCTAGAGATCAATGATCTAAGAGCTATAGATAAGAGTTCTAAGAGAAACATTGAGAGCTTTAGTTTTGAGTAGTTTCTAAAGCTAATAATGAAAAGTTGTTCTTTATAATTCTAGTGTTTCTAAGAGTTCTCTGAGATTTGAATTGGTATCAGAGCTTAAGTTGAAGTTCTGAACTTTTGAATTGGTATCAGAGCTTAAGTTGAAGTTCTGAACTTTTGAATTGGTATCAGAGCCTCAGGTTGGAGACTCGATCAAAGCTAACGTTGTAGCTTCGATCCCGGTGCTTGTGAAGAAGAGCTCACGAACGCAAGATGGCGGACGTGACTAGGACTCCACGCACGAAGGACTTTGGATCAGCATCAATCCAATGTTCGATGTTGTCACCGACAAACAACACTGTTTGGTCGATGAGGATGAAGACGTTTATTCTCCAGGCGGGAGAACAATCAACATCAAGAGACAAGATGGTCTCTGGAATGTCGCGTGTAACACACCAAGATGGCGTGTGTGACACATGTGTCGCAGGGAAGCAAATCAGAGACCCAATCCTGTATCAGGCAATGATTTGTACATCAAAGCCATTAGAATTATTGCATGGAGATTTGTGTGGACGAAGCACACCACCAACGCCAGCAATTAATCGTGAGGCAGTCTATCGGTTCAGAATATCTCACACCGATAGAGGAGGAGAGTTTTCCTCAGCTAATCTAGGTTGCACAGATGAAGGAGTAGAGTTTGGCTCAGCTAAGTTCAATCTAGTTTGCACCGATAGAAGAGGAGGATTTGCCTTAGATGAGTTCAATCTATTATGTGAAGAGAATTGGGTTGAAGCTATGGAGACCAAGTTGAAATCTATCACAAGTAACAAGATATGGGAGCTTGTTGATAGACCGACTGGTTCTGAGAAGCGAAGAGAAGAAGATCGAGTTTATGTGTTACACAAGGCGTTGTATGGGTTACGCCAGGCACCAAGAGCTTGGAATACTAAACTCGATCAGGTTCTGAAAGAGATGAGATTTGAGAAGTGCACGAAGGAACCATCAGTGTACCGCAAGACTCAAGGAGGAGACGTCTTGATCATAGCCATCTATGTTGATGATCTATTTGTGACAGGAACTTCGCTTAAGGTGATTAAGCAATTCAAAGAAGAGATGTCCAAGAAGTTCGAGATGTCAGATCTAGGTAAGCTAACGTATTACCTTGGCATTGAGGTGATTCAAGGAGTAGACGGAATCAGAATCAAACAAGGAAGGTATGCTCAAGGAATCCTGTGTGACACGAAGATGGAGACGTGTAACGCAACTCAAGTTCCAATGGAGCCGAACTTGAAGATTTCAAAAGCTGAAGATGAACAAGAGATAGATGCTACGGAGTTCAGAAGAATCATAGGATGTTTGAGGTATCTGCTTCACACACGACCCGACTTGTGTTACGCAGTGGGTGTTCTAAGCAGATACATGCACAATCCGAGAGACTCTCATGGACAAGCCATCAAGCACATACTGCGATATGTGAAAGGAACAACAAACTTCGGTCTGTTCTTCAAGAAAGATGGGTCAAGGAGTGTCGTTGGTTATAGTGACAGCAGTCACAACATTGATCTCGATGACGGGAGGAGCACGTCAGGTCATGCATTCTACTATGGTTCATCATTGATTACTTGGACGTCGCAGAAGCAGCAGACGGTTGCATTGTCATCATGTGAAGCAGAGTTCATGGCGGCAACAGAAGCAGCGAAGCATGCTATATGGATCAAGGATTTGTTGAGTGAGATACTAAGCGAAGAAGGCAAGAGGGTCACGCTAAGGATCGACAACAAATCAGCCATTGCTCTAACGAAGAATCCAGTTTTCCATGGAAGGAGTAAGCATGTACTCAAGAAGTATCACTTCATTCGTGAGTGCGTGGAGAATGGACAAATCGAGGTGGAGCATGTGCCGGGTGTTGAGCAGAAGGCCGACATCCTTACCAAGCCATTAGCAAGGATTAAGTTCAAGCAAATGAGGAGCTTAATTGGAGTTCAAGAAATTGACCTCCCTGGTTCAAGTTGGAATTAAGGGGGTGAATGTTGGATAATTCCAAGCTTGTGGAAACTTAACATATTGATAAGTGTTCAATTATGTTAAGATAACACAAAAAGGAAATCTATGATAGAAAAAGGAAGTTTTCTATTTAGGTTAGTTTGTGTTTTCCATATCCCACATGTTCAAGGGAATTGTCTTTACTATAAATATAGGTCTCATGGAGAGGTGTTCCATAAGATCAAAGATCAGAGATAAGATCTAAGCTAGAGATCAATGATCTAAGAGCTATAGATAAGAGTTCTAAGAGAAACATTGAGAGCTTTAGTTTTGAGTAGTTTCTAAAGCTAATAAAGAAAAGTTGTTCTTTATAATTATAGTGTTTCTAAGAGTTCTCTGAGATTTGAATTGGTATCAGAGCTTAAGTTGAAGTTCTGAACTTTTGAATTGGTATCAGAGCTTAAGTTGAAGTTCTGAACTTTTGATCATCTATGATTTATGTGACAACTTTCATGTCTGAATAGATTCATCTGCTAGGTTTACATTATCTAGGGTTTTGATTATCTTTTGGGATATAAAATTGCTATGGTTATAATTGAGTCCTTCACTTAATTGTTCTTGCTGCTTGTGTTCTAAAGTAGCTAACTAGAATCCTGAACTTAGGATAGTTAGGCACACGCGGCAGCATGGTCTATTACCTGAATTAATTCTACTAAGCTGTGACTGCTAGAAACATGTGACAGCTGATCTGGTGAAACGAGTGAACCAATCGATCAGTTCGATAAAGTTTTCCTAAGGCAGTGTCGATCAACGCTCATACCATAGCATAGACAACTGATATACTGGACTTAGTCGGTAGATTAGACTCGTGGCGACAGCGAGTCGTCTTTTACATTCGATATCGAGTTCTATGATCAATCCTTAGCATCTATAGATTGATTTCTGAAAACCTGAACAAAACCCTAAGTCTGGCAACCTTCCTTCCATCAAACAACTCATCATTCAACTGAAAAACTACCTTGTTTACCTGCTTTATTTTATTTACTGCATTATTAAATAACTAGCCTAGCTTAATCGCGACTGTATTGTTGTGTGCCTAAACTCCCTGTGGATATGATCCCTAAGTACTACAACTGAACATCTTCTTTAGGAGAGTAAAGTCACTCATTATGGTAATATGTGTGATATCAACGTTTATTGAACCAAACATATACTGATATACCAAGGAAAATGGTGGGAGCTGGCAGAAACAGTAATCTGATCGGTTACTAGAGCGGTTACCAAGCAGTTATCAGGTTGGTTACCAGAGCAGTTCCAGAGTAGTTACTGCATTTTTCTAACTGACACATACAGTTACTAAACTAGCCTAAACCATCTCTTGGAAGTTTAAGAGGAATTATGGAACTGATGTGAATTAACTAAAACTGCCTGAGAACAGTTACTTATTTGTTTAGGGCACGGGAATGGTTACATCAAAAGAAATCAACCAACTGCCCTTTAAGTGGGACTTTTCGTGGATAGATAAGGAGATACAAGTTTCTGAGACAGAAAGAACACATAGAGACCGGAAAAGAGAGAGAATATTTCCGGGTGAGAGATAGACTGATCAAAACAAAGAAATGGTGGTTGTGATTCATTCAATGGATAATCCAACAATATTTTGCTTGACTTGGAGTAACACTGATCAGTACAACAATCGGATGATGTTTTATTATCTGGAAAAGCGATAGTTACAGCCAATGGGACCGAGAGCGGGTCAAGGTGGATGCATCGTTGTAGGTTGTGGCTGCTGAGCGATGAACTAGGAAGGAGTGCATCATGTGTCTGTTCTGCATAGTTTTGCGGGACTTGGCGGTTATTGGTGATTTCCTAGTTTGAGGCGATTGTGTCCGCTTTATTTATGGCTGCTTGTGCTAGAGCAATGTGACCGCGATGGAAGATACTGGTCAAGCGGCTGTTACATCGATAATGATTATGGTGCGTGTCTTGGACATGGTGTTATGGTGGGACTGAAGCAAACCAGTAAATGATTGGTTACTTTCTGGATCAATGATAATGATGTTTGGATCAGTTACTTACTAGATCGATGAGATCGTGATGGTTCATGACCAACTGACTGATAGGCAGGAAGTTAGTGTCGATGATGATGGAGTTTGGGGATATGGACAGAGATGTTCCAACAGAACCAAGTAAGGTCTTCAACATGGATGGTTAGGTGTACTCCGAGTCATGGTTAGATGTGCCTTAATTAAGTTATGGCCGAGAGATGGCATATGGTGGTGCAAATGATGGAGCATGGTTTGGATATAAAACTGTTGGTCGGAGTATGGGTTTTGCGTGTTTCAAATCATGTGATGAGAGTGGACAAGATCCACAGATGGATGGATCTTAGTTGTGTTCTATTCTGAGTTACAAACTGATGTACGGATTAAATGGCACTTGGCCGGTCGCATGGTCGACGTATGGCTTCGCTGAGCCTCAATTGGATTAAAGAGCTGTTTAGCTGAGATGATGGTACTGGTTGATCATACGGTGATCAGTATATGATTGTGGAATTATTAGTGTGTGACTTTTTCTGATTTACTTTTCTCAAATATCATACAGTTTAAAAAATAACTACCATATTTTTTAAGTTTGATAACTATGTCATTACGATTTAAGTAAAATTTTATATACAGTTCTACATGCAATAATTCTACATATTTTATGAAGATTCACATCTGATTGCGTTATCCTGAGCTGTTCTATAGGATTTACACTTGACAATACTTCTTACTCTTTGTTGAAGATCTTTTGTAATCAGGTTCTTTAGTAATCTACGTACCGTTTGTTTTTAACTTAAAACTTAAAATTTATAATGTAAAAGCATTAACGATTATTAATCAAATTAGCCCTCGAAATATTTCTTTGTCAAGTGGATTTAGTAATTTGAATTGTTTAAGGGCAATTGCACTTGATATATATGATTCAAAGGTTATTTAGATAAATGAACAATGCACTGTTCCTAAAATAAAAATGCCGACCTTTACCCATATCTCTAGCAACACCCTATTTCTGACAGTTTCATTTGCATTTCATATTTTCTTTTAAAACTATTTAATTTTACTCTCATTTCTCTCTCTCCTGTGGATCCAAAGAGAGAAAAAAAAACAGAAACAAATTCTGAAAAAAAAACAAATCTTTAAACAAACCTAGAAAAAAAACTTCAAGAGAAGAAAATAGATGTACAAGGAAAGAAAATAAAAGAAAATCAAAGTATAATAAACTAAAGAAGATGTCATTCCTCTGTCATAAGCTTTTTAGAAGCTTTAACATCGTATAGCAAATATCAAGATACCAAAGGAATCTTTTTAGTTTATTCACGACTATAGTGAAACCCATTGCTCCACTACACCGCATCTCCTAACGGCCTGTCTCCATCACGTCGCACCTCCTTGCTCTGTCACCGCCGCGTCTTCTTGTTCAGCTCTGCCACGCCAACATGCTCGCCTCACTTCTGCCTACCTACTCGCTCGGAGATCGCTGCAACTCGTTTCACGTCCACCGCCGCAACTCCTCCACCACTTTGCCTCTGCTGCTTATTCCGCCTTCAGCATCAACCACCGTCACCTTACACCTGCCCAAAATGTTTTATAATTCTTCTTTTTTTTGTCATATATGTATGTTACATAAACTAAAAAGGGAGTATGTATAAGTCATAAAGGTTGAAATCAAGTTTTATAAAATTTTATAAAAAAAAATAGTTCACAAAAAAAATTATAAAATTGTAAACATTTTGCTTTTAATACTGTTGTTAGTTGTGCCATCAAGTCCCAACTTCAAAAATTTAATTTTGTATTTTGGGTTACTTTTTAGATAAAATTTTAGGTTTTCAAAAATATATATTGGAAAATTTATTTTTACCATATCTCACTAACAACTGTGTCTAAACTGATATACATCACAAGTGAAGTGCTTCTGATCAGGTGGATTATTTCACTTTTGTTTCTCTCTCCGAGTACCTAAATATATTTTTTGTTGCATGATATACTAATAAACTTCTCTTTTGTGTATTTTCAGCCAAATTAGCCATTGTTTAATGCCAATCATAATATATTTTCACTGATCAATTTTTATTTTGTTTTTGGAATTTTCGGTACACATGTGGGTTTTGTTTGCAAACAGTACACTGTGCCCCTATAATTGAAAATACTTGAAATAAAGACTAGCTTACAAATTAGTAATAAAGTAAAACAGCATACGTCTTATCCTTATCCTTCCCAATACACTACCCCTCTGGATGCTTTCCAACAACTATAATTAGTCAAAACATTCCCCAGGAAAGTTAGAACCCACGCAATGGATCTTGCTCCTGAAAGTTCACTTATTGAGAAAGAAAATCAAGACTCATCGGCAACAACAATAACTCTACTCCTAACTACTTTTGTATCTGTGGCTGGTTCCTTCGTTTTTGGCTCAGCTGTGAGTTTATAACGTTTTATAAACTCTGTAATCTTTTAATTTTTTTTTGTAGTAATCCATTGTGTATATATCAGTTGATTCCTTAAAATTCATTTCACATGTGTGGCAGATAGGATACTCATCACCCGTTCAGTCCGACTTAACCGATGACTTGAATCTATCTGTGGCAGAGGTAAACTATTTTCACAAAATCAGTGTGTATGGATTGTGATAACTGATAAGTATCTATGATCGGTTATGACGAGCTAATGAATTGATGAAGAACTAAAAAGGAAAAAAAGTTTGAGATAATTACAGATAATATGCGTTGACAAGAGACTGACAGTATCAGACATTCCAAGGATCTAAACGGTGATTCTGAAAAAATCCTGATTAGCTAATTGATAAATTAACTACAAATGATTACAACCCTAGTTGATAAATTAGTTAATTTAAATAATTGATAAATTAGCTAATGTCTAAAAAATGATAACAACCCTAGTTCCATTTTTCCAACCAAGTTTTAACTTTTTAAATTTTGTTCTTATGTTCTTTTTTATAATTATTTGGATATTGTAATGAATAATATTTTTTAATCCGTTTTCATTTGTTTGCTTAAAATATTTTTTAATTTTTGGTAAATAATTTTAAATTAAAACTAACTTTTTTAAAAAAAAATATTATGAACTACATATGGTTGAATAAGTTTTATGAACAAAACAATACCATGTATTAGTATTTTCGAAAACAATAACAATAACCCATCACAATCTCAAGACATTAATCACACCTACATTCATCAATTTGCAATATGATTTATCGGGATTCACATTTTTTATCCAAGAGTTGTATCATGTATGTGTATGTCCATATTCGCTTATCCGCTCCCTTTCTATCTACATATCATTATATCAATAAGAACAAAACAACCCAACGATGATCCACGATATTCATCCACTTTCCTAACCTAGTCGTTTATGTAGAAAAGTTATATACACATAGGATATCAAAAGACGATTAAGAAAAAAATGTAATTATTAGAAATATATATAAATATGTTAAGATATGAATATAAATTAATGATAAATTTAAAATGGTGGGAAAGGAGGGAAAATTCTTCCATTTAAAAAAAAAAATTAAGCTCAAAGTGTTTATTGACTTTATTCCACCATAAATGTGTTTTGTGTAACTTTGAATCTCAAAAGTTTGACTTTGTGTAATCTTTTCCACTTTAAACCGTGGCTCATTTAACACTATGAAAGCATCCCAACCCCTTGAGGATGAAATTTCTAAAGGATTGTCTTGTATAACACTCAATAAATATTTTACAAGATCTGTTCGGGTCAGCTCTGGCTCGTTTAGATCTTTTTTTTTTCCTTTTCTTTTTTGTTGAAATGTATTATTTATTTATCAAAAAAAAAAGTGTTTACATTATGACTAGCAGAGGATCTGGTTTATCCAAAGATGAAAACACTAGCCGTAACGACCCACCAACTTTGCATCACACTGCGGTAATGTGATTTGTTCTTGGGACGCAGAGAAGAGATTCAATTGCGGATCGTTTTGTCAATGAACTGTGTAGTCACAGCAGCTGTGAGATAGAAATTGTTATGTTTTCTATTATTTCTCTCTCGCAACACAGTGTGTATCACTGGTTGGAAAGAGAGCTTAAGAAGGCACGAGTCTGTGGCATTTTCGACGAGACGACAAGAGTGTTTGAATGGTGATATTCCAATCCAGGTTTGGACGTGGGAGGAGAGACCCTGTGAGCTCTGTCCAGACAGTGTAAGAATAGAGACACACAAGAAAGAGATGGTCTCTAGACTCGAGTGACTCGCCACATAATCAGCAAGCATGGTCTTCAGACTCTTCACCCTAGGCTTGAGTACGATCTCCAGTGGAGATTCTATTTTGCAGATCTAGCTATGAATGGATGTTGAGGAATGGCTTCACAAAACCAGAGAAGCTTGCTCCACTCCATCTGTTTGACCTCGTCTTCTTAGCTGATCGCATGTTTTTGTCGATGAAAACCATGGTGTTACAGAAGTGCTGCGGGTTATCATCTTCTGTAGGTTATAACTCCTGCACCATTAAGTTCCACCCTCCAGACGTGGCCACAACTGCACCTTTGGCATAGCATTCAATCCCAAGAGATTGTGTATCAGTTTCGCATGCAACATCAATCAATCTTCCAGTACTCAACCAATTACCCAACCAAAGCAGAGTGTGTTTATAATTGTGAATCTCGGAGCGAAAATATGTTGCTGTAGCTTTAGAAGCTTGTGCAATATACATGAACCCGAAGATTTTTCACTAACGTATGTGACGTAAGAGGTTATGACAAGTAGGGCTGGGACTTTTAACCGGGACCATTTACCCGATTCAGATCCGACTTGAAATAGAGTGGTTCGGTTTCGGTCTTAGTCAAACTAGGCGATGAGTACTAGTGTTGATAATTTATGGATATTGGATCGGTCAGTTTTTATCCGGAACCGATCGGGTACCCATTTAAGCCGGGTTCTATGCTTAAAAACACACAAAGTTGTATCTCCCGAGAGTCAAACCCGGGTTGGATAGGCGAAGTGACATGTATATATATATATATATTTATATATGTGATTCAGATTCATTTTTCCTTAAATATATCAAAAAAATAAATGTTCTATTTTGCAAATTATTTTATTTTGTAAATAATATATATGATTCACGTAATAAACGGGTACCCGAACCGTCCGAAAACCGGTGGTACCCAATCCGAACTCAAACCCGAACCAGAATCAAAATCCATTAAGTACATGTGGGGCATATAATTCATTTACCCGAAAGACCCAGAGCCGATCGGATCCTACACGGATCCGGACGAATATCCGAAGTCCCAGTCCCGGTGAAGAGTGCAAGCAACCCAAATCGAACCTTAGTTTGTTAGTAGTCTCCATATTAAATTTAAGGGAAATACCCGTGATGAATCAGTCATGCATCTGATGCTTAAACCTCCCTCAATCTTTGGCTTGCAAACATCCTCCCATTCTACTTTCGTTTTGGTGGTTGAGGTTGGTGAACCTGACTACAGGAAGCCACTACACATTCTCTTGATTGTTTCAAGACACCGGCTTGGAAGACAAAAAATTGAGCACCATAAATTAGTAATATTACTGACAATGACTGAGTTGATGAGCCGGAGGTGGCCTGCGTAAGAGCACACAAGTCTAGACCAATATAGGAGACGTGTTCTAATCTTATCGATGAGAGGCTCATAGTCGTTGCGAGTCATGGACCTAGTGGTGAGAGGGAGAGCAAGATAGTGTACCGGGAGAGTATCAACTGGTATACCCAATTGATCAGCTGCATTTCGAAAAATCTGACTGATCCTTCCAGTCATGTAAATAGATGATTTTGTCGGGTTGATTGTGAGACCTGGCAACCTTTCAAACTGGTCAAGAACGGGAAATGTCCACTAGAGTGAAACAGGCTCGCCATTAGTGAAAATCATAATATCTTCAGCAAAACTCAGATGGTGAGATTCACCATTATGTAGGTTAGATGGTAGCCAATATTTCCGGACGTAGCTTTTCTGTTCAGAAGCCTCTTACAGAACATTTTCACAATGACGAAGAGGTAGGGTAGTGGCGAACCTGTTCGCTTTACTCCACATTTCATCGATCACCCATTTGTCAAAAAAATATATACGATATTGTATTTTGAAGGAGGAAGGAGGGTTAGGAGTAAGCTCGCTAGAAGAAACAAACAGAGTTAGCTGCTTAAAGCTTATATGGCGACTTCTATCTGCAGACTCTTTATGGGTGAGATGGGTGGAACGTTATCTGATACGAAAAGGTTCTCTATGGCAAACAAATGAGAAGAGTAGCTTGGGTTCCTGGATTTGGAAGAAGATTTTAAAATACAGAAACTTAGCTATTGATCTAACCAAGGTTGAGATCAATAATGGAACAAAGACGTCCTTCTGGTACGATACATGGTCGCAGCAAGGAAGAATAATTGACATCACCGGCTTGCGGGGTTGTATAGATCTGGGATTACCTATAACTGCTACTGTTGAGTTTGCAATTCAAAGATATCGAAGTAGACGGCACAGAGTTGCTCATTTGATTGATATTGAGAATGAGATTCTTAAGCTGAGGCTACAGGGGCTGAATTCAGACACTGATATCAGACTTTGGAAGAGTGACGCAGATACCTTCAAACCAAAATTCAACTCACAACAAACATGGCAGCTGACAAGAACAAAGGTGCCACAAGTTCAATGGTATAATGCTATCTGGTTTAGAGGAGCAACACCTCGATACTCGGTACTTACATGGATTACTGTCCATGATCGCTTGGCCACAGGTGTTAGAATACAGAGATGGAGTCCGCAGACTGATGCTGGTTGCGTCTTATGCTCAGGCCATTTGGAAACACGAGAACATCTATTTTTCAGTTGCTTGTATTCACAACAGATTTGGAGGGGTTTGACGGCTATTCTGTTGGGATCAAGCTACACAGACGAATGGAGCAAAATCTTGGAGATTCTGGCTGGGAATGGACGAAGCAACACTCACCTTCGTTATGCTTTCCAATGCTCAATCCATACAATATGGAGAGAGAGGAATGGAAGAAAACATGGGGAAGCACATCAGACCTCGGGTTCTTTACTCAGGTTCATCGACAAGGGAGTGAGAAACAGAATATCATCCTTGAGAATGGGAGGAAGCCACCGCTTCGATGATGCGCTGACGACTTGGTTTGCAACCAGAGAGTAGAGCAAGTGAACACTCTTGATAATCCTTAGAGTTAATTTCTTTTTCCAAAACAACTCAATCATAAGTCACACATGATGTAAACAAGTTTTTTTTGATCTGAATAAATTTAACATTCTTTCAAAAAAAAAAAAAGATATTGTATTTTGATGTGTCATATTAGTTAGCCATAATTCTTTAAAAGAAAAAAATTCTCTACATGCTTCCGACTTTTGAATGAATTAAATGAGACCACTATTAACTAAGTACTTTTATTAAGCCTATTGAATACTCTATCTGTTTCATAATAAATATAATTCTAACTATTTTTTTTTTGTTATACAAAAAGTGACACTTTATAATTTAATTCAAAATATATGTACTTTCAGCTGAAAATTAATTGCAAACTACATAGATTTTATAAATAATTTTATTTATTTCAAATAATATTGATCAAAGAGATATAATTAATAACAATTTACATATATTTAAAAAAAAATTATTTAGTTTGAAAAAGGTCAAAGTGACACTTATTCATAAATGGAGTAAGTAATATCTAGTATATTGTGATGAACTGGAAAACGAAAAATGTCTTATGTACAGTGTTAAAGATTGAGATAGTATTGACACAAATGAAAATGCAATTAAGTATTGAGGGAACTATATTATTCACGATTGAGTGATCTCACGACAAAACACATGATCAAGAATTCAATTGAAACTCTAGTCGCATACATGATGTCCCAACTTTGATTTTTTCAAACTACTTGCAGTATTCGCTCTTCGGTTCGATTTTGACAGTTGGGGCAATGATCGGCGCAGCTATGAGTGGGAGAATTTCCGATTTGATTGGCAGACGAGCTGTAAATTCTATTGTTTTTTTTTCTTACATTACAAAAGGATAAATACACATTTTTGGTAAACAATCTCAATCTTTATCAGACGATGGGTTTCTCAGAGATATTTTGCAGTCTTGGTTGGTTAGCGATCTACCTTTCTAAGGTATCTTCATCTCTTTATTTGTTAAAAATGTATTTGAAGAAACAATATATGTTGATTGTTTATAATCAGGTTGCAATTTGGCTTGACGTTGGAAGATTCTTGGTCGGTTTTGGGATGGGAATTCTTTCGTTTGTGGTAAAATATATTAACCTTACCAAATTGAATAATTAATAATTAGTGGATATGTATGGTGCAAACAATCACTAATGAGTCATATGGTCTTGTGTTTTCAAAATTTTAAAATGATGGTGGAAGTGTTTGGGCATTAACTTTGTAGGATGAGAGACTTCGTGATCTACAATGACTGAATCTTTAAGTTTTTAAGACGTCTATTTTATACCAAACATTGACATATTAGATAGGAGATTGTATTGTGAAATTTATAATTCCAGATTCGTTGGTTGGTAACCGATTTAGGATTGCATCGAACCTGCAAGGAACGTTACAAGATAATCAGAAATATGCTGAATCGTTCCTAAACAATATATATTTGTTGAAAATTGTTGATATATACCAAAATATTATGAAATGATGTCGTGAATAGATTTAGTGTTTCTTAACTGATGATCAGGTGCCTGTATACATAGCTGAAATTACTCCTAAGGATCTTCGGGGATGCTTTACAACTGTTCATCAGGTAAAATATATTATTAAACTTCACATCAATTGTATTTTTCTTTAATCAAATGCTAAATTTACAATATATTTCCACTTGTAAAAAACTATCTAAGTATTTCATTGTCTTATTACATTGCTGATATGTCAATAAATTATCTATAAGATTTCTAAAATTTGCAGTTAATGATATGTTTGGGTGTCTCCACGACATATCTACTAGGCACTATTGTTGGTTGGCGAATACTGGCTTTGATTGGTAATATACATGTAAACATAATATTGATAAAATATTTTTTTTTCAAATAAGTATATCTTGATAATATTACATGTGAGTAATTCATGATTAATTCCCCAGGCATGGTACCATGTGTTGTGCAAATGATTGGATTAATTGTCATTCCAGAATCACCGAGATGGTTGGTAGGTAATTCGTTTACTACAACTTCTCAGTGCATGTGATCTAAGAAACGATAATGAGTTAATCATAGGGTTCCAATAGTTACCCAATAATATACTAATTTTATGTCATAATACCAAAAAGGATTTTGTGATTTTTATAACCAAATGGTAGTAAACATTTTGCAAGTAATTTCAGGCAAAAGTTGGCAGATGGGAAGAATTTGAAATCGCATTGCAACGATTAAGAGGAGAATCCGCATACGTTTCGTATGAATCTAGTGAGATCAAAGTAAAACAGCACTGATTCTAGTTTCTTGAACTATTTTTTTTTTTTGATAAATGTTCCTTAAAATGTGTACTATTCTTGCTTTTCTGAAGGATTATACACGAAGACTCTCAGAAATTTCAGAAGGTGGTATATTCGATTTGTTCCAAGCACAGTATGCGAAGTCTCTACTTGTAAGCTAAACAGATCAATAATTTTATACTGTTGAATGTCCGATAATCTATGATATTCCATGATGAAATGTCAAATAAGTTTAGGTGGGAGTGGGTTTAATGGTATTGCAACAATTTGGAGGCGTTAATGGAATTGCCTTTTATGCCAGCTCTATTTTCGTCTCTGCAGGTACACTATACACAAAATATTAATGTAACATTAAATTTAAAACAATCGTTTTAATGATATATTTCAAGGTATTTCTTCCAAAACTGGAATGATTGCAATGGTTATTGTACAGGTGAGTTTCTAGTTATTCATTTGTTTTACGTTTTTAACTAAAAAAATGTCTTTTCACGGCAACAAAATATAAAAATGTTTGGAACAAAATCTAATAGAATAGTGTTTTCAAATATAAAATCATCAAAAATGAAATACCATTAACCAGAAAAAGGTATATAACAGTTAAAAAAGTACTGAAAAATACATTTATTTCAGGATATCAATCCACATTATTTTTATTTTTAAAATACTGGCATACAGTAAGCAAAACAATTTTGCACATACCAATAAAAACTATGGTAATGAACCAACAACTAAATTATTGTGAACAACTTAATCAAATAAGAGTAGATTGTGTGCTTTTATGTATCCATCCCAACCAAATTATATGTAGTTGATCCTATCTTATTATTTTCAGATACCAATGACAACTATAGGAGTAATTTTGATGGATAAATCGGGCAGAAGACCACTACTTCTTGTAATAAACTATTTATACATTTTATTCTATGTTTTCTTTGAATTATACCAAAAACCATTTTCACAATCTTTTTAACAATTTTCATACAATAATATTTCTAATTTATACCTATACGAATTCAGATTTCTGCTGCGGGCACATTTATCGGGTGCTTACTCGTCGCCTTATCATTTTCCTTACAGGTTCTTTCTCCTCCTTTAACATTCTGATACGTAATTTTCTATATCATATAGTATTATATAATGTTAATGAAAACATTTCCCAAATTATATACAGTAATCTAAGAAAATCATACAATTGAATATTTTTAATCAGTTGTAAATTACCAAAAAAAATGTTGGTTATTTTGGGTTGGTAACTGAATGGGTATAAACAATGGACATTGATAAGGATTGAATAACCCACAAGGTCATTTTTATTAAAGAGTATTTTTTATCCTATTCTAATATTTGGGTTAAATCTCTTTATATGTTAAAGTCTCATTTTAGTGTTTATATATTTTTATGATCTTTGAAAAATGAATCTTCTCTCAGTATAACTATTAGATCTGATTTTTTTTTGTTTTTTTTCTCACTTTCCAATCCCCACAATCCATTCTATAGAGTAGTACTAAAGGATGAAATTGGTAGCACAAACACTTGCAGTGATTAGCCTAGTACATATTTTGGGATGCTATAAACATATGCTTGGATCTTTAAGCCTCTAACACTTTATTAGAGGGGAACCGAGTCATTTCGTCAAATGATCTGCTGTATTTCGCTAAGACCGAAAAAACTTATGATCTGAATATGTACTATGCACAATTTACCAGACTTTTCTAGTGATATGAATTCATATTCCATAGTAAAAATTTTCATGCAAGAATACTTCGTAGAGACCCATGAAATGGCACATCTGCAAGCAAAACATTCAACCACTTGTACAAGAATGATGTTATATGTTCTACCAAAGAGATTTTAACATGTTTTAAACCATACTTTGGTTTCTTTTAATTACTTAGGACCTGTCATAAGGCTTTCCATTATTGAATAGTAGGATTACAGTTTATCTACTAAGCCTCCATATAACATAAGCTATATCGTACCTAGTATTCGTCATGGTATGCATTTAGCAACCATCACTTGCAAATACTTGAGTTGTAATCTTTCTTGTCTTGTATAAAGCACAATCTTCACATTCGTATTCATGGGAGTGATCATTGGAGAACTATCTCTCAACTTAACCTCTTAAGAACTTTCTAAGTGTAATGCGATTGTATTAAAGATAAGTCTTTACTTTCATGTATTATTCAAATTTTAA